>JARYHS010013630.1:63366628-63554654 GCA_031002005.1 Vandiemenella viatica
TCATATGTGTGCTGCCAACGCTTCTACAGTTACATTAACCTTAAATGAAGAAAAAAAATATAATATGAACTCCTGCTGAAGCTGTTCAATGCATGCCAATATCATGTATGTCCACTTTTAATTCTGATCAGTTAAAAATTTCGATTTCTCAATCAAAATGTTCCTCAGATATTGGCTGAAATGTAGGAAGAAACATAGTTCAACAGAAGCTATGTTACTTGAAAAGCATTGATTGCCTCCCCCCAAGTTATATTTTCCCACACTGAGTTGTCACCAAAAAGGGAAAACAAACAATAAATATGCACAGAAGTCACATCTTGTTTTATCACATAAAACCCAGAGCCTTTATTGCAAATATTGTGTTTTATATACAGTAGTGCCTGGAGGTGGCATACAGTCAGAAACACCATTAAAACGACCCGTCAAAGAACCATTAAAGGTTTTTGATGATTTGCCCTGAGAAAATTGTGTGTTGTTAACTTGCCAGCGAAATCTGCACCGCGAAATAGCTGTTGAAGCTGGAAAAAACTTTTTCACAAACTTGAACTATTAACAAAAATTATTAGTCAAAGAATGACAAGTTAATGAAAACAGGGAACTCATCTGACCAATTGTCAAAACCATAATTTTTTGTGAATATCAGAATATACCATTCCCGTGACTATCGCGACAATGGCAAAATTAGGATAAAAAAACGCAGATAACAGCAGCATTGTAGCTGTTGAAGGGAATTTTATAGCGCTTTCAAAATTCTGTGCAGAATTTGGTGACAGCATTGCATAATCATTTAGAGACTTCTAAATCTAATGCAAAATACATCAGCAAAACTGTGCAAAATGAGCTGATTGAAATTTGCAAGGAAATCATTCAAGACATTTTTTTACAGAATGTGAAGGCAGCTAAATACTTTTCAGTTTCATTCAATGAAACAACAGAATCTCATAGCTTAGCCTTTTATTTAGATACCTTTACAATGGTATTATAAAAGATTTTTTGACTTTCTGTTATGCTTACAATACACTTAGATATGGTGACAATGATACAAGCGATATGGAGCATTGGTTGACAGGTGTAACACTAGCGAAGATAGTTGAAAGCCTCTGTTTCAAATTTGATCTAGATCTAATACGATGTGTGGATATTGGGAATGACAGCTGCTCGGTTATGGCTTAAGATACAAATGGAGCAATAAAAGATTTATCAAAAAAGCTGTAAATTCCAAACCTCGTCCCTATAGGAATCATGTTCTTAATAACTCATTAGCTATGCCATCCAAAGTCATTTCTTGCCATAATACCTTGGGCACAGAGAGAAAAGTTGTAGCATTTGCCAATGCATCCGCTAAGAGGTATCACATTTTTTAAAAAGAACTTGGGAGTTAAAATGCAAGACATCTGTGAAATGCGCTGGGTTAAGAGGCATGATGGTTATCTACAATTTCAAGGAGACAATTTAGTGAAAATTTGTGTCGCTCTGGAAAAGATTTCTACTTGGTAAGAGAATGAAACTACTAATGACGCGCATTGCTTATTGCAAACATTGTGCAGGTCGGACTTTATGATATTGTCTGGTGTTTTAGGTAGGTGCCTAAACATTTTTTGTACTATTCTCAAGTATGTACTAAAGCAGAACACATAAATTTAATAACCTATTTCATTAGTAACTTTTAAAGATTTCAACAAAGGCATATTAAATTAACATTTATATCTCATCAAGACCCAAAATATAGTTTAAATATAACTTATTTTGTTTTTCAGGTACAACTGTATCCTTGAGCAGAGTATTGCAGATGAGCTCAATTAATTTAAAAAGGTTTATGAATGCTATAAATTATACAATCAGTGTTCTGCGACAAAAGAGGGAACAGGTGGACACAGTTTTCTGACAACTTTTTGAAGAGGCGAAAGAATTAGCCGAGAAATTTGATGTAGAAATTAAATGACCCAGAATAGTGTCGTAACAAATACATAGACCCAATAACCAACCTGCTCAATCAGCTCAGAAGTATTTTCACAGGGTCGTATACATCCCTCTTGTAGATTCTGTAATAAATGACCTACAAGACTGCCTGTCTCCAGAAGTACTTAATTTATTCCAACTAGGATTTTTTATTCCTATGGTCAATTATACCTACTCTAATGAAGACACTGAAACTGTTGAACAGTTCACAATTTACTATAAGCAGCTATTAGACAACACTACAGTATCAGTCATTATAAACAAATATCAGCTGTGTATAGTAAAATGGCAACTGAATAAAAATATTGCGCAGTTGATTTCTAATCTAATAGAACATAGTCATGCTGAAATGTATCCCAATGTAAAAAAGATTTTGTGATCTTGCTACACTACCCGTTAGTATAGTGATGGCAGAGAGATAGTTTTCTACTCTCAGGAGGCTTAAAACTTGGCTTGAGCGTCAATGGCAGAAGACCACCCAACTGGACTCACACTTCTCCACGTTCACAAAAATGTACCCATTCAAGTGGATGAAGTCATTCCATGATTTGCAAGAAGGTAAAAGAGAAAAATTGATTTTGTTATTTGATTAAAATTATTTTGATGTAGTAAAATAAATTGCTATTTTTTTATTTATATACATTACTGTAATTTTGAAGCTTCAACTATGTGAACTCCCCATGACTCGAAGGCTTAATCTGCCCCCTGCTCATCAATCTGTTAAAATATTGTTTTCCTAGCAAATGTTATAAGCTGCAAGCATCTTTGTAAATTAAATTACGCAATAAGTCAGTTAATGTGTAAGGTAGTACAAATCATAGTAGTCTGATACATGTAGAAATTTGAATTTTCTATAATTACACTAAAGATTAAAATTATTTACTGCAGTCTTGTAACATCTTAATTACTTATAAATTAAGAAAATATCTCTTCTATAAAATTATAAAAATGGATCACAAATGTGGAGGGGAAACATATTTTCCTTAGTTTACGCCATTAATTTAAGTATGTTGAAGCCCAAGGGCTCCCAGTAAACATAAAAGAAATGTAATGGAGAACATTTTTATCTGTTGAATTAAGTTTAAAAAAAGTTATGATCTTCAGCTCCTCTTTTCTTTTTATGCATTTTGGAGATTTAAAATGGTAATTCAATTCTAAAAAATAAAAAGTTATTATATCTTGCACTGATTGGTGATAGTAGGTGTGAACAATAAGAGTTTAAAAATATTTTATTAGTAAATCCGATACATCCAAATGTACAAAAACCATTGTTCAATATGATAGTAATTAGTTTCATATTGACTCTTAGATATGTGAACATATACTCACATTCTCATGGCCTCCTGTGCTTCAAAACTGGAATCATCTGGCTGACCAAAGAAAAACTCTAAATTAAAATGCTGGTTCTCCAGGTTGGGGGTTGTGCAATGGACCAAAAACCTATAAATGTATAAATATGCTACTCATAAGTTCCAAGGGATCAGGTGGACGACCATACCAGAAAACTAACCATTGCACTGAAACGGGTAAAATGACTTGGTATAACACAAAGATTTTGTCTAACCACTCAAATGGCAGAGGATTATGCTGTAACAAATCCTTACCAGAAAGAGAACTACAAAAGTGTATATAGCAATAATTTCTGATATTACAAAAAACTAGTATGTTATGTTAAGTCAAAGGGTATACACTGTATAATGTGTTATAGTGGTGTCAAACAAGAAAGAAGAGCAACAGCTGTGGGAACCTTATACATAAAAAATAAATGTAGAAATGGAAAATACAGTTATTGCTGCTCGAAGGAAAGGATCTAAGTGGTATATTAAAAATTTGGCAGAGGTTTCAGTCTGTTCTCCAGAAGACCCCCAAAAAAAATAAAGAGAAGAGAAGAGAGAAACTTATTTTATCATACCCTACAGAAAGTTGTTTACAATACAAATAAGAATAATTATACGAGGGTAAGTCAAATGAAAACCTTAAATTTGTAATAATAAATCGAAATTTCCCGCCATTATCCTGTAAGTTGTTAAGTGTGCTACAAGCAGTGAGCAGAATGGCCTGTAGGTGGCAGCATAGTGCAGATGCACAAATACCGTCGCAGTATCAGTATAAAGATGACTACCCCATTTGAGACTTGCACCGGAAGAACAGCGTTCTGTTATTCGGTTTTTGAGTAGTGAAGGTGTGAAACATATTGAAATTCATCGAAGAATGAAGGTTCAGAACGGTGATGCATGTTTGTCACAACAGCAAGTCTACGAATGGAGTAGAAAGTCCACAAATGGTGCGTCTTCAGTGGAAGATGCTCCTCGTCCAGGTCAGGCACAAGAGGTTTGATAAACAAACAGGTGAAGTAGCAATAAATGGTAACATTAACTATGAATGTGAAAATTTAATAGAGGTGTTGTGATAAAAAAAACTTTTTAAGACAAAAGTTTAAGAAGAGTTAAAAAAAACAAAAACAAAAACAGGTGAATTGATAAAAAGAGGGGTTTTCATATTTTTTTTGATGGAAAACAGTTTTTAATAAGTATTTTTATTGAACATGCTCGAATTTTCTCCATGCGTGACATTGTACATGTCTACCATTTAAACTATTAGTGATTTTATCATCTCAGGGACTAGTGGTGATTAGTACCAATACGGTTGTGTGGTGTGAGGGTTGGAACTTAAATAGTGGCAACACTGCTGTGGAGACACTATGCAATGTAATCTACTATTGTCGCTGATAGCACACGTTGACATACCTACCTTACCTCCGAGCAAATGGACTCTCCACGTCCCCGGCGTGCGCACAGTCGAGGGAAACGCAGTCACTTGTGAGCGAGCGGTCTATCGTAACAGTGTCACTATGTTCTTGAAACAGGAACAGTGGAGTTGGATCAAGGTTGAATGTGCCAGAGGTTGTACAGCATGACAGTGTCATCAAGGTCTTCAAGAGGTGTGCAGGGAATCGGCATTGCCATACAGAACAGTGGCACATTGGGTAAAAGCCTTCAATGAAGGTCGGCAAACTGTGGCAGACATGCATTGGGCAGGTCATACTAGTGTGTCTGAAGAAGAAGGGCATACTGTTGCCACGTTAGTAGACAATGATCGACACCAGACGATTCGTGAGCTCGCCTACAAAACCGGATTAGTGCATATGAATGTGCTTCACATCCTGAAGGAATGCCTGAGCATGCGAAAAATTGAATCACGATGGGTTCCGCATAAATTGACGGAAATGCAGAAATGAATGCATTACGAGGCTGCTCAGATGCACTTGGAGCCCTATGAGCGCAAAGGAGAGGCTTTCGTACGACGTATTGTAACACTGGATGAGACATGGACCACATTCTACTAGCCAAAACTGAAATGTCAAAATACGAATGGCGTTATTATGGGTCGCCGCGAAAGTCAAAAGTGTTTCAGAGCCCCAGTATGATGAAAGTTATGGTGATTCTCATGTACAACTGTGATGGTGTTATCCTAACGCATTATGTTCCTCCACGGCAGACCGTCAGTGTACAGTATTACTGTTCACTTTTGGAGCATCACCTGCAACCAGCTTTGCGAAAGAAGCGGCAACACTTTCTGCGCAACCCACCTATCATTTTGCACGACAATGCGCGAGCACATACAGCGCAAGCCGCGGCTGCTTTGTTCAGTCGACGGGACTGGGAAGTACTGTACCATCCACCATACTCCTCGGACTTGAGTCCTTGTGACTGATTTGATTTCAAAGATGAAGGAACCAATTCATGGCATTCGCTTCAGAACTGTTCCAGATATTTGACAGGCAGTAGACCACTCCATTCGCACCATCAATAGAACAGGCTCTGCTAACAGTATACTATGCCTTTCACATCACTGGCAACGGGTTCTTCACAATGCTGGTGACTACTTTGAAGGATAGTAACAGGTGCAAACACTAAACGTTTTTGTATCGGTTGTGAATAAATAGTTGTCGCTATTTAAGTTCCAACCCTTGTATAAATGGTATATTATAGGCTACCCCTAAACTCAATGGGCCTGGAGATTTAGAACAGGTTATTCCGTTTAAAATACCGCAGCTCAGTTTTCTAAAATTAAATTTTCTGAATGTCCGTGCTAGTACCGAGAAGACCCTAGATGCGTGTCTACTCCAGGAAGTTCGTAAGAATTTCCCTTGAAACTGGGACATATATCGTGACTGGACCCCGGCTCCGGCGAGTCTTCCTGAAGCTACTGTTATTATTGGACTTGTTATGTGAACGGAAGTCTGTCCGTCCTTAATGTGAAATACATGGCAGATTGTTTAACATGCTTTTAGTTTTCCCTTTTCACCTGCGCAAACTCTTATGAAGTAAACTACACGCGTATGTGGTAATTCAGACTTATTTATAAAAGTTAACAAGTGTAAGGATTCATTGCAACTTTACTGAAATTTGGGCGATTGTGACGTAAGTCTGGCCAGTTGGTATGTCAGGAAAGTTAGTCGTTATGAGCAATGGCCGATTGCAATTATAGTAAGAACTTACTTACCCTTGACTGTCTCTGCTTCTGGGCTGTACAGCTTACACTCTGGCTTGATGTGGTGGCTGCTACTTATTCTAACACCCTTTTTTTATTAGGATATTTAGCTTGAAGGTCTGATTCTATTGTAAAATGAAAGAAGTCAGCCAAGTTCCTTATTTATTCCAACCACTAGAGTAGAGCAAGGATCCACTAAACCATGTAACACTCAAAAGTTATAATATACTCAATTTACATGCTTCTGGTATTGAGGCAGTGAACAATACCGGATTAGCCACATAGCAAGAGTTAGCAAATGCTACGGGTCCCACACCTTTGGGGGCTCTGCGCGAGGGTTGCACTAGTGTTCTTGGCGGAGCCAGTGGTAAGCACGAGTGTTAAGTGTTTTGGGAGTGTCAAGCTTATTTGTGTTTTAAGAGATTGGTAAGGTCTGATGATTTTATATTGTTTCCTTTTCATGATTTAGGATTAACATGTTACAGTTGTATCTTTGATTTTTTTGTGTAGAATATTCAATAGATACAGTCAGAGTTTGGTACAAAGGTACCAACTGACATTTCCAAATGGACATGAACATTTCTTCTTGAAAATATGGACCTGGATAATCCCTGCTTTCTACAAAACGACTTCAATGTTGCATCATACATATTGTTCCTAGTGATTTCATTTTGATTTGTTTTAGTTCTTGAGTAGTGTACCTATTTTCATGTATTTTCCAAGGATTCTATTGGAGGTATGTATTATAGCTCCCACACCAGTTAAGCGATAGAATGTTGTATTTGAGATAGGAATCCGAGGTTGTAGCCTGTTTGTGAGTGACTTTTGGGTGGTTTGTAAGCAATTTTTTGAGAGAAGCTTTTTTGTGAAATTTGTCGTTGCCATTTTGCCTAGACTATCCAAAATCCTACGTTAAACGGAGGGGGTTGTATCATAACAGTTTATTATAGGCTATGCCTAAAACCAATGGACCGAGAGATTTAGTACCGGCTATTCCATTTAAAATACTGTCGCGTGGAGTTTCATAATTAAATTACCCACGAGTTCATGCGAGTAACGAAGAGACCCTGAATGCATGTCTGTTCCCAGAAGACCGTTAAGAATTGCCTGCAAAACCAGGACATATGTTGTGATGGACCTCGGCTCCGGCCAGTCTTCCCGAAGCTACTGTTTTGATAGGATGTTATGCGAATGTAGGTCCTTCCATCCATATTGCAAAACACATGGCAGATTATTTAACATACTTTTAGTGTTCTCTTTTGAAGTAACAACAGTCATGTCAAAAAAGGTCTGCTAGATTTGTCTCTGGAACTTACCACAGAACACAATCAGTAAGTGATATGATAAAGGGGCTGAAGCTGGATTCATTGTAAGACAGGAGGAAGGTGAAGAGAATCATGGGAGTATAAAGGCCCTGTATTACTGGGTGTATGTTTGTTATGAGTTGTGAAGAGATATTGATGGAAGAAAGAGGAGAGGCGCATAGAAGGGAAAAGATGACGCCACAAATTGGCTCTCGATTTCACGCATAAAGTTGTGGGAAGATTTTCTTTCGTAGCTAAGGGAATCAGAGATTGGGATCAATTACCAAGAGACATTATAAATAATTTATCAAAATGCTAAAAGAATTTGAGAAATCGAAGAAAGGAAGGTGGTCTATAAAAAGTGAAGATATTAGACGAGGACTTCTCATTGAACAACGTGTTTAGTACACCACAATATCATCAAGACGCAGAAATAAATTTGTTGAAAGAGAAATATAAATAAGAAGGTTTAAAAGAAGTGAGAAATGAACCTAAGCCAAAAATATCAACTGTAGTGGCACATACTGTTCATAAATGTGTTGATAGTTATAATGTACTGAAGGAGAAATTGTAAGGAAGTCTTAGAACAATTTTGAATGTTTATGACTACTGCACTTCACAGAAAAGAATTTATTGGAATGACTATATAAAAATTATTTTCCTTTAAATTTACACCAGCTTCATGAAATAATCTTAACCCTTTGACTACCATTTTTGTTTTCTTAAGAAGTAAAACAAATTCCCTCATATACATGTTTGGTAGGCATTGTAAAAGTAGTTGCTGTATGTTCATACTCATATTAGGTCATTAGGTGGGGGGGGGGGGGGGGCAATTTTTGGGGCTGGGACATGTATGTCCCACTGGTATTACTTGTTGGGACAAATATGTCCCAGTGGTATTTTAGCCATGAAATGAGAAATAATAGTCTAGAAAGTTTTTATTTTGTCAATATTTACGAATTTATTTATGAAAAAGTTACAATGAAGTTATTTGTGATATGGTGTGAAACATTGTTTGCAGAGTGGTAACTGACACATAGTAAAAAATAGTTTTTGTCCTTTTTTCAATTTTCTGCTCCATGCATCATGTACTTCTCCTTGTAGTATCTTTGATGGGCAAGTGTTGAAGTTTCCTCTGTATGCACCTTGTTGTTAGTGTTGGTAACAGACTGATCATTTTCAAGTGAACTTTCTGAAGAATTTCCATCCTCACTCTCATCAGAGTTGTCTTGATCGGGCTTGTATTATTCTTTTGATAGATCGTCCCAGTCAGATTCCTACAATATCCGCTGCAATTCTGCATCCGAGAGATTTCTTTTATTGCTCATTTCAAGGGGCCAAAAATATGTAAAAAAAACCATGGTAAGAGCCAGTTTGATTGTGGGTGTAAAAGTACGTGAAACGACCGTGGGAAAACAAACTTGAGGATGAAGCAAAACTTCTGTCCGCTACCAGTGGGACATGTATATCCCACTAGCGAATATTGATGAAATTATTATGTAATATTATAATATACTTACCAGGTTCTGACTGGACGAAAGTAATACGCTTGGAGACGAATAATTGACAATTATTTTTACAAAAAAACACGAAATGAACACAGAACCTTGTCTTTGCAGGACCGATGGAAAGCAACTGGCGGGAAACAATTGTTTTACTTCTCGGTACAACATAACTGATGCTATCTATGAACAGAATTCGGAACTATTTGTCTTATGCTCACTTCTATACTAGTGGGACAGCATCAAATAACTTTCAGAATCACTATTTACCCAGTCGTTTCTGAATTCCATTTCGTGGGACACATGTTCAGTTGGTAGTCAAAGGGTTAAGGCGACAATTGTAGGACTGTCTGAAACTAGAACATCTGAAGAAGTAGATTAGTGTGGCCATAATGACCTGGTGACAGGTTTTTTTTTTCTCTTTTTTTTTTTTAAACTGCTTAACGTCTCTTAACAGCGAGGTCTTCAGAGACAGGAAAGGATGGGGGGCAAGGTATGGGAAGGAAGCATCCCGTTATTTGCCTGGAGTGATTTGGGAAACCATGCAGGGTTTCTTATCTGCTGCGCAATTTGCTCCTATCGTAGCCGCCTAGCTTAAACCATCATCCCACCTGGCGTCGAGGATTTACAGTTTAGCATGGAACTCAAATCACCGAAGCTTTCTGGCGTGCTTCTCATTACACAGCAAGCTGTGCCAGAGGTGAAGGTCAGTTAAAGGGCCTATGAAAATCCAGCTGAAACAGGAATTTGAACAGGGTACCTTTTAATCTCCAGTGTGATGCCTTAACTACTGATCACCAGGCCACTCAGCTGAGGAAATATAAGAAAACATCACACTTTAAGGGAACTAGTACACCAATTTTAAAACAGATCTCAAAGTTGAGGATATATACGATCTGTGGGATGTACTGTACACAATGGTTCAGGTCAAATGTTAACAGCATCATCAAAACCACTACAATCCATATACTGTCATATACTCAAAATTACTTTAACTACCGATTTAGAGAGGACAAATAAATGTAGTCTGCCATTCCGATAAATAAACAGTATGTCTTGGGCTAAGGTGTTACACTCAGTCATGGACTAAGTTATTGCAGCTTACATCTTCGTGCGTGATAGTCTCTTGGCTCTCATGCTGTCAATAAGAGTATAATGTTTCAGTGACGGGAAACGAAGTGCTATGTCATTGCCCCAACACCCCAAAAGAAATGCCAATGAACTTAGTAGCCTTGTTATCTTCTTGCACAGTTTCTCAAGCACACAAAGGTACTTGCAATGTGAGTGAAGATTTTGTGTGAAGAACTTGCGGGTGGAGATCCTGTACCATCCAGCAATCCACTAGATTAAAATCACTGGGGGGCTTGGTAGACTAACTAATTTATCCTGCAGCAGTGGTCCTATACTCTCCCATGGCTACTACCTAACCACTTAAGCTTCGTCTTCTCATCTTTCACACTCAGACTAGCATGCTGGATTTTTCCTAATGCTACATATGTATCTGCATTCTGACTCTGGTAATATGTCAAAACTATCAATCTGCACAATTACCAAAGAGGTTGATACTCTCATTCCAATCACCGTATTTGTTCTAAGCCCCTGTAGTCAGACCCGTTTCTCCCTTCCCACTTATCTTATTGTATTTCCTTTCTGCTTCTCTCAATTGCACTTGAAGAACTAATGAAATCTTACTATTCCAAAAACAAACACCTCAATACAGATAATAATTCAGTTTCCATTTTCTGTTGCCAAAACATTCCAGAATGAAACTATTTTTCTCACTAATTATAACAAAATTCCATCTCCCCTGCTAAATGAAAGCTGCCAGAATTTGCTAATTAATTACATATACCTATAAACCAAGAGCAATTAAAACACACTCCTGATATCTCTAAGAATAGTTAAAGATGATAAAATATTTACATTAATTATATTATTGTCACTTGGCTCTAAATTGTTCACCAGTCAACAATTGTTTTTCTGCAGAAGATTATATTTACTCATCTTTGTCTGTGTCTCAATGTTTCCACACCATCCTGCTGTCATCTGTGATAGTTCCTTTCCCTTTTATTATTTATATTAGTTGTATAACAACATACTTGTTTGAAATTATCCTAAGTGCACTCTTAATACCCCCTCCCTCCCCCTTCCAGAGATTCCTCAACAGAATGACAGATGATTGTATTTGTAATAAATTTTATCTACATATGGAAAGGTAAAATATACCTAACATTCACCAGAATGCAGGGGCAGAGGCAAAAAAACACTCCACAAACATCAGACTTTGCCCTTCTGCAAGAAAATAGAACCATGTGACCAAAGACCCACAAACATGGACACTTGAAAGGTGGTTTTCACCTTTACAATCAGATCACAACATTTTGGTCTATGAAATTCTTCAAGAAAACAGAACCATGATTCTATGGTTGCCCACTTGAGCCCTGTCACTTGATTCAAGTTTCTTGAAGAGAGGCATAGTCCAAAATATTGTGACGTTCGTGTTGCGTTTTTTGTTGCTGCTGGCCTCCTCCCTTCAACTTTGGTGAGTGGTGGGTAAATTTTACATTTCCTTTTCATATAAATATTGCCTCTTGGCATTTCTTCCACTCCATTGTTACTGAGAATTTTGTTACATACTGACATTAAAGAATTTCAACTTTTCATAGTGCATTTCTTTTCTGATTAAAGTTGCCAATCATCACTAAAATCAAATCACCTTTATATCTAATAACAGATGGAAGACAATAAAAAAAAGGATAACGTTAGAGTTGCCACTAAAAGAGTTGTAGGAAGAATAATAAATGGGTATCACACAGTGATATAACCAAATATCATAATATAAATATCTGACTTTTATTTTTGGGATATTGAAATACCTGTCCACACACACAATTTTAATTGTAACAAAATTGTTTTGAACAATGTCACATGATCAACTGAGGTATATGACGGCACTGTAACAATTTCATTATCATAATCAATGCAACGAAGAAAGCCAAAACCTCTTCCAAAGAGCAATATAAACATTCAAATATTTACGTAACAAAAAATACAAACAAACAATAAATGTGAGCATAATTGCTGTTCATAAAAATCAGACATATAATTTAGGTTGTTAATTTTTCCCTACAATTTGTTTTATTCATTAGAATTTTCTTTTTCTTTCGCCTTGGGGGTTTTATTACTTGCATCATCTATTTTTCTGTGTTCTTCTTTCACCAATTTCCGAAGCTCTTCCTGCAAGAGAAACAAGAGAAATATTACCATGTAACAGTTACATTTTTATGTTTGTCAAAGTTCAGCTTTTCAGTAAGGTTTTATGATGGGTTGTTAATGTTTCTTAATTTAACTGCACCAGTATTAATAAAGTAAAAGCGCACATTAAGATTCAGTCCTAGTGTTTGAGGATGTTAAGTTTGGAGATAATGGGTGCAACTTGTCATTTTTCAGTACAAGCAATGTATTATACCTGCAGTATTGTGGTATCAATAAAATTCTTGTCTCTAGCCTCAAGGGCTCAGGTGTTGCAGGCATAGGAGAAAACTGAAAACTACTAAGTATATACTTGTGGCATTTCTTATCGTCCTGTTCTGCCACATCTTAGTAGCTTGTTCATGTCAAATTTCTCTTACGACTACCCTAATCCTTACTTCTTACTCAAAACGACCTGTAAATAACAAAGGATAGAGCAAATAACCCATCACTCACCAAAGTTGAGGGCTGCAATGAGTGATCAATACATGAGGAAAATACAAACTACAATGTTTTGGTTTAAAACCTTATTCATTTAACAGGGAAGAGAATGAGCCATTTGGTTCAAGACTTGTGCACACCCTGAAGTTTACTCCAGTCATGGGGTAAACTTTTAGGTGTGTACATCTCACAAACTAAATGGCTCATACTCTTTGCTATTATATGAATAAGGTTTTAAACCAAAATGTTGAACTGCTGTTCACTCATTGCAGCCTTCAACTTTTGTGAGTTATGGTTTATTTTCCCTATCCTTTTTCCTTAGTATCAGAACTTCCCGTGTCACAGATGGTTGATCCAAGGCAGATAAATCATTTACAATGGTCCTGCTACTGACTTGTATGCTGGACATATGCTACTTGATCAACTTTCTTAAGTTTGCTATCTGATAGACAGGTAAAACTTTACTCTTGCAATCAAATCTTTATTAATGGCAAGGAGAGTAGAGTCGGTGGAAAAGTCGAGATTAACAATTCTCCAGCTATTGAAAAGTTGCAGTGACTGAACACATTATTGCCTCATACCACTGGACACAGAGCAAAATTTCAGGTTATATGTCACCTCTCCAGCTGAAGCCAGATTTTTTTTTAGCGGTGATATCAAGTGTGATGCAACACCAAATTAATTAAGAATCAGCCATCATTTATCCCATACAGCACATTCAAAAGTTTTTGTAGTTAAGGAAGCATATGAACACAAAACTTGCAAGGTTGTTCCAGTATCTGCAACAAAACCTGCTTGTTCTATGGATAGTTGAGGCATCATGCAGTACTTGAGATGTTAAGTTGAAATGTATAATAGCATGATACATCAGTTTGTAACTTACCTTTCAGTGTGCTAGGGCTTAAGATAAAGGTTCAATCACTCCGCATTTTCCATGTAGCAGTTATTCAGGGGGATTTATTATTGTAAGATGTTAATACCATTTACAATTTAATTACATTTAATTACGGGTTACATGTCAAGTTCTCAGTTGATTGTTAATTCTCATAGTATACAGCTGATTACAATTCTGCTGCATCTACCAGTGGCTACTGCCCTGTCTCCAATGATGTTGCCACTTTCCTCTACAACTATCCATGCACAGTGTTTACATTCCCAACCAATGCTATACAGTTGTCCAAAGAGATTATGTCTGTTTATGATTCTGGTGCTCCACAAACATGAATGAACTGTAATCTGTCTGTCCTGGAACTGTACTGTATACCATAACACAGGATCATGTACAGCTATCTGTCCTACATGGTATGAGAACCAGTTTTCTGCTAATTGCTTCTCTCTGCAATAGACTGCAATGTGATCCACATTTTACCCTCGGTAACTTTTTTCAGACTCTCAGAGAGATGAGAAAACTATATCTTTATTTTGTTCCATGTCAACGAGACATATTTCCTAGTCTTAAAAATGAAAGTCTGCGTTTTGGCATTAAATGTTCACTAAATTTTATGGAAATTTTCTAATTCTGTCTCTGGCTGAAATAAAAATAAACACAATTAGGATGGAGCTCAAAGAGAGTATTACATTAAGCCAAAATAATACTCCAGGTACTATGTTCCTAGTTCGTTTGTCTCACCTAGTTCCTAAGGTAGTACTGATAACACAGTTGATGCAGTTAGTGATGGAATGTTAACCTAAGACGGCATTGTTTAAAAATAACGTGCAATGCCAAAAGGGCTCTGTAAATAGGGATTTTTCAATATATGTTGTAATCTGTAGAAGATTCAGAGGGATAGGACCATAGGTGGGAATTGGTGATGAAAAATGTTGTTAACTCATAAAAATTAGGAAAGGGAAATGAACCACCATTTACCTCAGATGATGGTTGTGGGGTGCGAAAACATAAAACAGACAAAAACGTGCATGATATAGGAATTTTTGGGTCTAGCCCTTTATCAATAGGAGAACATCATAAAGGGCGGGTGTTGTGGACACTGCCTCACAGAATGACTGTTTGCCAGGAGAATGGTGAGGGTAAATTAAAAAAGAGGACAGGTAGAGGGGCAGTAATTCAAGACTATATCCAAACATTGCTAATTTTCAAACATAATCTCTGGTGGCCAGAAAGAACAAAACAATGTAATAAAAACTAAATAAAAAGTTAAAATTAAACCAAAGACTCAATAAAATTAAACATCACCTGTTGTTAGTGGTGCTTGAATTTAACCAACATTCCAGACACTTCATATCCCTACACCAAATAGTCATGCTCTCATTCCCACACATAATTCCACTTAAAAAAGCAGATTTTACAGCAATCGGTTAATTCTGGCAGTAGGCATGACCATAATCATTTGCACAAGTTGTCAAAATTGCTGAAGTCCCATCTTGCAGTGGGGCAGTTTGTAACGGAGCTGATTGATACAAAAAAGGCAATAACTTGATATAATTATTAACCATTCAATAAAGTTTAATTAAATATTAAAATTCCCATGGAGAATATTAAATATATGTGCTTTGAATTTCCCATTACAATTCGCCGGTCATTGTTAACAAACAGATGAAGTCGAAACTTCAAATAAAAGTAAACGTTGCTTTGTGAGATGATAAAATTGCCAATTCAAGAACCTGTAATTTTCGGAAAGGTAGTATTAAGCAACAACTGATGTAAATTGTATGACGGGTGTTGGTTTAGTTATCGTTGTTATTAAAATGGAATTATGATACCCTGAGCCTTCCTTCATTAAAAGTATATACTAATTATTTCTGGTTCTGAAAAGAACGAGTAAAGAAAGAAGTTAACAGTGAAGCGTGTTTAAAGTTCCTTCCCAGCCAGCTAGTAGTCCAACAATCAAAACTGCAGCCTTCCTCGATTTCCTCAAAACCATTTATTGGCCAACTCCACAACATAACTCAATCTCCCCCTTTAAAATCCATACCTCACTCTCTGCACTCAAGCCCTGCTTCCAAGCCTAAACCATCATTTGTAAACCTGTCCTCTTCACCACTATCTGAATCACAACTCCCCGTACTCTTCAGAGGACTTGTCTTTTTACCTACCTCTACATTTCACCATGCCAACCATATCAATGGCTTTCTTTCATTCTGCTGTACATTCCACAGGCAGTATCACTTTGCCATTAGTGGCTGTGGACTGGGGCCTCAGGACTACCTGGAACCCAACCAGTTTCTAGAAATTCAAATCATTATCCACACTTGACTTTCCACCGCTTCCCCAGAAACATCTCCTCCAAATTTTTAAGGATTTTTTGTCCAATAGTTTGTCTTCGCCTACTTTCCTCAAACCCTTGGCTAACACCAGTAATCTTATCCCAGCTGAAAACTGTGCCAAGAAACAACTTTTTACAAATAAAGGCCTCATCATCCTTCCTGCTGTTAAAGGCTCAGCCACAGTAGTTATGAAATGGAGTGACTATGTGGCTGACGCCCTTCATCAATTATTAGACACCAGCACTTACTGCCACCTGACCGGAAATCCAACACCTGATGTCAACAAGAAAATACAGGAATACGTTCAGTTTAATGGGCCCCACCATGGCCTTACCCTATTTTCTGCTTTAATTCTTACTCTTCAAAATCTGCATATGCCTATGCCTACCCTTTACTTCCTTCTCATAAGCCTAGCAATCCAGGACCCCCTATTATTACAGATTGCAGATTGGCAACTGAACGCATCTCTACCTTGGTGGATCAATACCTACAACCTACAGTTTATCTAGTCTGTCAGCTCTCCTCTGATATCAAGGACACACAACACTTCCTCTTCCACCTTTCTGCAACATTCGCTGCTCTTCCTTCCAACTCCATCCTGGTACCAACTGATGTCACATCCTTCTACTCACACATTCCAGTCATGGTCTCAGTGTCATCGTACATTTTCAGGTTCAGTGTACTCCCAACAATCTATGACATTTTTTAAATTAAATTTGCCTGCCAGACACCCAACAATAACTACATCTCCTTCGAAGGCAACATCTATCACCAAACCTGTGGTACTATCTGGGCACCCACATCATCCCCTCTTATGCTAACCTGTTCATTTGGGCTACCTGGAACAGATATTTTTGGAGATATTACCTCTCAGGATGAAAGGGGTTGGAAGAGACTGTATTAGCTTCTTCCAACTAAACGTTAACCTCTCCTTTGTGTGGTGCACCCCGTTTTCATGGATGAGACTCTGGGGACTGAAAGATTCATGTGTATAAGGCTTGCCAACGGCCTCCTAAAGGGGGGCAGAAGAGTGGGGAGTGGTTCAGGGCATCCTGTTGCCCTTGGGGTTGGAAACAGCCCCTAAAGGTGAATGAAACAAAAATTATCAATTGCATAGGGATGCAGTAGGCAACAGGAAGCCACTGCATTGAAGACACTTAGGGTTTACCGAGGCCATGTAATCCTCTCAAATTACATATAGTATGATGGATTCTTCCTGGACAAAATATTCCATAGGTAAAATAGTCCCCTAATCAGATCTCTGGGTGAGGACTGCTCAATGAGTCATCAGAAATCGATACACACATTCTACGAGCCGAAGCATGGAATGTTAGAAGACTGAATAGAGCAGTTAGATTAGAAAACTTAAAAAGGGAGATGGAACAACATAAGTTAGATGTTGCTGGGGTTAGTGAGGTTAAATGGAAGGACGCACTGGATTTCTAGCCGGGGTACCACTGGATAATTAGCACACAAGCTGTCAATGGAGTCGCTGGTGAAGGATTTGTAATGAATAAGAGAGAAGGGAAACAGGCGAGTTATTGTGAACAATCCTGTGACAGGATTATTTTGATGATGATAGAAACTAAGCCTGCCCCAACCACGTTTGTACAAGTGTGCATACTCACGTCACAGGAAGATGAAGAAATAGAGAAAATATACAATGAAATTGAAGAATTAATCCAATATGTGAAGGGGGAGGAAAATCTAATGATCATGGGTGATTGAAATGCATTAGTGGGAGAAAGAAAAGAGGGTAATACTGTAGAAAGTTTTGGTCTAGGAGAAAGAAATGAGCAATGAGGTAAAGTAGAGGTGGTATATAGGAAAATCAAACAGAATTTTCGAGAAATGAAGAAAAGAGGTATAAAATTAAAATTGCTGATGGGAAACCTCTTCTAAGTTCAGAAGATAGAGCTAACTGATAGAAGGAATACATAGATAAATTGCATGATGGAGATGATTTGAACAACAGTGTACTGGAAACAGAAGTTGATGTCAACATTGATGACTTAGGTGATTCTGTTTTGATTACAGAATTTGATAGATCTTTGAATGATTTGAAATCAAATAAGGCAATTGGAATTGATTAGATTCCTGTAGTACTTCTGAAATCTCTAGGAGGAGAAGAAATCCAAAGATTATTCAAACTTACATCAAAAAGTTACGAAACAGGAGAGATTCCCACTGATTATAATCACAGTGTCATCTTCACACTCCTGAAGAAAGCACAAGGTGACAGATGTGAGAATTATTGTACTATAAGTCTAACATCACATACTTCAAAATTACTGACTTGAATAATATAGAGAAGAATGGAAAGTGTAGTAGAAGGGATAGTAGGTGAAGATCAGTTTGGGTTTAGGAAAAACTGCAGTACAAGAGAAGCGATTCTGGCGTTAAGATTAATACTTGAAGGAGGGATCAAGAAAAACTAGATACTTTTATGGAATTTGTCGATTTAGAAAAAGCTTTTGATAATGTTAGGTTCAACAAAATTTTAAAGAAGTCTAAAATATTGAGATAGAATCAAGTAGCTGTAAAAAAAGTAGAGAATCAGGAGAGAGACGCACCAGTTAAAAAGGGTGTGAGGCAAGGATATAGTTTATCCCCATCAATATGTAGATGAAGCAATAAAGGAAGTGAAAGAAAGGTAGGAATGTGGCATAAGTGTTAAAGGAGAAAAAAAAAAAAATCAGTATGCTACAATTTGCTGATGACATTGTATTGTTAATAGAACAAGTTGAGAATATTGAGAAGTTGCTGAATATCATGAACAAAATACTGCAGAAAGATTTTGGACTAAATATAAACCAAAGCAAAATAAAAGTGATGAAATGTAGCAGAAATGATATCAGTATTAGTAGATTAAATATAAAAATAGATGTGATAGTAGAAGAAGTTAGTTAATTATGCTACTTGGGAAGTAAAATTACAACTGATGGCCAAAGCAGGAATGATGATAAAAGCAGAACAAGACTAGCGAAAAGAGCCTTCATGAAAAAGAGAAATCTTTTAGTTTCCAATATTGATCTAGGAAACAAAGAACTTTTTTAAAAAACTATGTGTGGAGCACAGAAAATTATGGTAGTGAAACATGGACTCAAGGAATTCCAGAAGAAGGAAAATTGAAGCATCTGAAATGTGGTGCTATAAAATGCTGAAAATTAATTGTACAGATAAAATACGAAATGTATGAGTTTTGAAAATGATGGGTGAGGAAAGAAGTTTGTGGAAGAGTCTCGCAGAAAGAAGGGAGAGGATGGTGGGTCATATTTTTAGATATGCTGGATTGGTTAATTTGTTAGTGGAGGGAACAGTCGAAGGTAAGAACTGGAGAGGAAGACAGATTAGAATATATGAAGTAGATAACTGAGGATGTGGGTTGTAAGGGGTATGTTGAGATGAAAAGGTTAGCGCAAGATGGGAGGAGGGAGTGACCCTCTCAGACCCCAAATGTGGCTCTGGTTCATAGATGAAATTTTTATGATCAGGATGCATAGGGAAAACAACCTTCTAAATTTCCTGAACCATCTCAATACTTTTAGCGTGCTGAAATTCATATGGACTTATTCTCACACCCAAGTCACATTTTTGGATTTGTCCTCTCCAATTGCTACCTCAACTCCTCAGTCCACATCAAAACCACCAATCTTCAACAGTATCTCCATTTTGATAGTTGCCATTGATACCATACCAAATGTTTCCTTCCTTACTGTCTTGCTTTAGGTGTAGTCATATATGCTTCAACCAACAGTTCCTCAAGCAGTATTCAAACAACATTTCACAAGCATTGATATCTCACAACTACCCTACAGCTTTGGTTAACAAACAGCTTTCATGGGCAATATTAAAACCTACTCAGCCCATCAACCATCCAAAACCTCCATAACCAATCACCGTTCCATCCGTCCTGGTCACACAATAATATCCAGGCCTTGAATCTGTCAACAAAATCCTTCGGCAGGGTTATGATTTCCTGCAACCTGCCCAAAAATTAGATCAATTCTTCACAAAATCCTCCATGCCCCTCCCAGAACTTGTTCAGCAGGCCTCCTACCTAGTTCACATAAATAACAACAGACACCATCCTACCACCACTTTCACCAACACTGTCAATGGGGAAAGCTTTCCAGTCATGGGGTCCCACCACGTGTGAAACCTTCCATGTAATATACCAGTTAATGTATAACCATAATCTGGCTTCACATATAGGTTTGGTCACCAATCCTCTAGCTATAAGAATGAATTCCAACTGACAAACAGTATTCACACAGAACCCAAAGCACCCAGCTGTCCATGTCATCTACCATGACACAAATAACTTCGATTCTTGTTTCACAGTCCTCCCAAATAATAACAGCTCCTTTAAACTCAGTAGGTGGGAACTTGCCTACCAGTAAAAACTGGGCACAAGCCAATCCTTTGGTTTCAAGATAATACCTGATCATTATTATTATTATTTTTGTTTACTTTTTTCCCATCCTCTTGTTGCCTTTATCCAAGCTACCTAAATTGAACCTCCACTAACCAGTAGTGATATTTAACTTCATAGAGTCTTTGTTTTATTTCTTTTGTTTATTTATTTATTTCCACTTATTTAGACTTTAATATATTATTTTGCTCTTTCTGCCCATCAGAGCTTAGGTTTGACATTTAGCAATGCTCAGGTATAGTTCTGAATTACTGCAACTTTACTTGTTCTCTTTTTGAATTTACCCCCACCATTTTTCTGGCCAACAGTCATTCTCTGAGGCAGTCTCCCACAACACCCACACTCCACAATGTTCTGTTGATAAGTGGCTAGACCTGAAAATTCCTATATCAGGTGTGTTTTTGTCTGGTTTATGCATTCATATCCCACAACCATCATCCGAGGTAAATGGTAGTTCATTTCCCTATTGTGATTGGCAATTCCTTTTCACTACTTAGCACCTTTCATTTAATGTATATACATAGGTGGGCACAGTTAATCGAAAAGTTAACTTCGTTGATTGTTAATACACTACTTAAAAAGTTAGCTTCGATAATCGTTACAGCGTTACTTTTTGAAACTTTAACGCAAGTTGAAGTTGACCAACCAAAATTTGGTATTGCAATAGGTATTACTGGAAGCATTACCAAAGTGATGTGAATCAATAATACGTCTACTCAATGTCCTTCTGGAAACTGAGTTTTTATCAGCGTTCAACGTTTTAACCAGCTTTGCAAGCGTATCATCTTCAACATGTAGTGGAATCATGTCGGTAACAAAAAGGTTTAAAATACATCGATCCACACCAGCTTGGAATTCGATGGTGCCAGTAACTACAATGCCAAATGTTTTATTGACGTAAACTTTTATTAGCAGATAGAGATGGAAACAAATCAGTTATGCTGCTATCTACATCAGAAGGAGCCACAGCACTTGAAGGCTTTGAATTATTTTTCTTTTTTCCTACGAGTTGGCACTGCATTTACTTTCTCTTCAAACTGTTCATATTTTGATATGCATCCTCTTCATATGTTGCTTATTATTAAGCCTAGACACGTGACCCTTGATTGTAGAAAGTTTAGGCATACACAGTATGCATTCATAATTCAACTGTTCTCCCAGTATTGATTTAAATGCAGCATAATCACATAAATGTGTCCAAGGATGTTTAATATTCTCATTGGTATTGTTAGTGTTGTTGCTTTCACTAAAGGATTGAAGAGTTCAGTTTCCATGACATAATCATGTAATGAATGCCAGTTTAATTTATTTCACTAACGAACACCAAACCAATACAATCTAAAATGTGACATTTTCCTGGCAGATTAGATGTTAGATTATAAAAATACCAAAATCAATCACCGATCGAATTAGAAACGAGTAGTGAGCGCCGGTTTGCAGACGTAAAATAGAAATGCTCCAAAAGTCCATCTTTCTTGCTCATACCCATGCCATTCCTAGCATAACAGTTGTATATGCATCACACTGGCACTTTGTATTACCTAATTTGTTTGACAACCGACTTGCCGGACGATCGAGTGTGGCATGGCGCAAAATTCAAACAAACCAACTAAGTCAACTATCAATGTAACGGACTAAAGTTAACGGTAGTTTGGTTTAACGGAAGTTAAGAAGACCATTAATGATTTTTTAGGTTAACTTAAAAGTTAAATTTTTGCAATTTTGCTAACTAAATTAATTAATGATTAACGGTTTTCTGCCGAGCGGTGTGTGTGTGTGTGTATTTGGAGACAGAGTATCAGAAAGTCAGGAACAGTCATTCAGTTGCAAAAATTTTACATGCAGAGAAGAGTGCTTCATAAATTACCAGAACGTGTTGCAATATCCCATATTAAAGGCAGATTTATTTTGAAGAAATGTTAATTGAGTGTTGGTCCGAAGAAGATTACTAGCGAGTTTTAAGGAGATAAATAAATATTTGTTTAAGTGATGATTTAGGGAAGTGAAGTAGGGTTCGAATGGAGAGATACCCAATGTCAGTCTAAGTGTCAACTTCCAGCACGAAAGATACCAGTGAGTACATTTATGTAAATTTGTAGTCTAGTATTCTTAATTAGTGCACTTAGTTTGCAATTAAAAAAATTGTATTTGTTTGTGGGAGAATAAATTAGAAGTTTTCTATCCTTGTCGAACAAGTAGTAATAATTGAGTAGAACCTATAAGTAAATGGGAACATCATTCACATCAAATTAGATAGGACCTAAGATGCTGTGGTAAAGTCTTTTCTTGTGTGTTGTCTGTTATCCATAAACGATGTCAATAAATGGAAATAATGGAGACTAACATTACAAACAAGTTATTAAAAGAAACATTATTGCTTCCAGCTATTATATTTCATTATGTCCACTGATTATGTAAAAGTGATTCTTTTAAAATGTATTAATTACCATGCACCAACTATTTATGATAAGACAAAATCAAACAAGGCAAGTGAACAAAATTATTAATTTGGATAAAGGAAACAAAGAAACTGCCACGAGGCACTGAAAATTATTAATTTAATGTTCATAAAGAATAATTTTAGTCTGGATCATTGAAAAATGATCAAATGGTACACCACACTGTAATGGATCAGTGGTATAACTTCTGGTCAAGCTTTCTCTTTCTGCAAAAAACGTAGTTCAAATTTACAGGTAGTATGCAGCAATTTCTCTTTTTCATTGGGAACTGCCACTTGTCCACAAAATGAGCAGTCAGGGAAATGCAAATGTTTCCCCAAGTTATTTTTTTAAAATATTTTTTATATGTGTTCATACTATACAATTATAAAGTTTGAAAACAAATTAAATAAATCTGAATTTTAAGAGCAGTTTTAAGCTAAAAATGAAAATAATAGCTTTATGAAACAAAGTAAAACTGTTTGAGGTGAAAATACCAAAAGCATAAAGAAGATAAAATAGATTCATGTAACAATATTTTAAATTAATATAACAATTATACTTTACACAAACTCAGTCTGTGTGCTCTTGTACTTTGCAATAATTCCTCAGAAATGTTTTGAGACAAAAAGAAAAAACTTACACCCCAGCCGAGTTTATCAGCCAACATCTGACAGCCAGTATCACAGTCCCCTAAAAGAGCTACATCACGAGAATGTTCTGATTTGAAGTCGAGTCCTCCAAGACCCATCATTACTGTGAGAGTGCTTCTTTCACCAACCTTCTCTCTATTAATGAGTAATCTTGGACAGTTGTTAGGTACCCTGAAAGCAACAATACATACACCTTGTTACTGATTAATCCATTACGTTTTTCCTGCAATAAAAGGTAATTTATTAACTTTTCTTCCACCATATCATTTAAAGAACAAATTTTCGATGATCAGATACAATGTCTATTTATCGGGCTAGCGCTATTTCACACAAGTCAAAGCTATGATCTCTCAAAACTGTAAATGCAACCAAGTTTTCATTTCACACACAAATAAAAATTAGAATAATTTATATCCAGCAGGCCACAACATGACCAGTCTTTTGTTCTTCATTATGATGTAATAACTATGAAACCACTGGCTTATCAACTGTTTCAAAGTTGTTACGATGATGACAGGGTAGACGAATTCTTAGTGTAGAAAGGAAAAAGGTGTGGGAAGATTTTATTTCATAGATAAAGGGGTCAGGGATTGGAATAAGTTACCAAAAATGTTCAAACAATTTAAAGTTGAAATTTGTAGAGGGATACAGTAGGTGGGTACAGGAAAGGGGGGGGGGAATGGGCGTAGGGAAACTACCACCAGAGCATGGCTCCATCACAGTTAAATTAAGCTGGGTAGGAAATGCAATACTGAAAGAAATGGAAGTGAAAATGGGAGTTCTACAGGGTATTGGGACCATTGCTATTCATTATTGTAATTAATGACTGTGTTGATGGTTTAGTGTTAGAAGATAAATTGTTTGCAAATGACAAAGTTATATAATGGGATCAAAATGGTAGAAGACTGAACAGCAGCAGGATAATCTGGACAGGATAGCTAGTTAGATAGATAGATAGATAGGTCAACATTTGATGACGATAAATACAAAGCAGAGTCAGTTTATTAGGTACACAGATAAAAAACTGAAAGGCAATAATGATTATAAGGTGGGGAAAGAATTGTGTATTGAAGACTTGAAACAAATATTGTAGTTTAAGATTTGAGAATAAAGTCAACTGGGCTGGACACAGTGGACGGTTGATAGAAAAAGGTTTTGAACTCTTTCATTTGTTGGAGAGATCAATGAGGGGATGTAGCAAAGAAGTGAGGAAATTGGATTATAAAATTTGGGTTAAGACTACTGCTTGAATTTGGTGGTGTAGTATAGGACCCACATTTTGGGTATCAAGTACAGGAATTGGACGGGTTGTAAAGAAGAGCTATTAGATTTGTTTCTGGAATTTGCTGCAGAACATAATCAATAATTAAAATAAAAAAGAAGCTGAAACAGGATTAGTTGGAAGGTAAGAGGAGGGTTAAGAGAATTATGGGAGTGTACAATGCATATACTGATAAGGTGTGGGAAGATATTAGTGAAAGAATTAAGAGAGGTGAATAGAAGGGAAAAGATTACCATGACCACAAACTGGCACTTGATTTCAGACATTAAGGATTGGGAAAATTTTCCTTTGTTGTATGGGTGTTACAATGTTGCTAATTGTTGTAGCTTATAAGGTGATTGCAATCAAAATAAACTATTGATTCTTGGTATCGGAGTATATTTCTTTTACCGCAGACATGTGCTTTCTTGTTTTCCAGATGGTTGCCTTGTAATACTTAAAAACTTGATAAATGAATAAACTTTATATGTCTTGAAATTTAATTATTTTTATTTATCTTCTCATAATGGTTCCTCTGATACCAACAACAAATTCTAACTGTGCTAATATATGCTTGGACAACATTCCAATTCAAAAGATTATTAGGTCCACTTTCCATGCAGGATCAATCAGTTAACTTTCATCTCTGCAGCTATTACTCCAAACATCTAAATCCCATTCTTCAATCATATCAGTTTCACTTCCTATTTTTCTCTACTTTAGACTTAAATTGTAACATTATTCCAATAAAAAATGTCTTTTTTCTTTAACACCATTCAAAAGGTTACTACAACATATCTACCATCTATAGCTCTCCTCCAAAGATACTCTAATTACTATTACTATTACTCCGCGATTCACTAAAAGTGTGTGGCGGAGGGTGCATTGCACCTATCTGAAAGGGTAATAGTTTGGAAGGGATATATGAGATATAGCAGGAGGCGCACATGGGCTATTGTGAGGAACCATCCCACCATTTGCGTGGAGTGATCTGAGAAAACCATGGAAAACCCAGATCAGGATGGCCGGAGAGCTTTATCAAAAGTTACTCCTGTTGGATTTTAAGTTTACTCGCCTGGTAAATCCTTTCTATTCCATTCCCCAATCGCTCGTGGAAAAAATGAATACAGAAAAGAATCGGTTCTGGCCCCGATTTCTCTTATCTTATTTTCACGGTCATTCCGAAATACGAATGTTGCCGGTAGTAATATTTATTCGCTGTCATTCCGAAAAATGTCAGTCGTGAATTTTTCAATTAGCTTCTATCAAGAGTAACGTCTTCGGCGTTCCAGGTCTTCCCAACCTAACTCCTTCAACCTAGCACTTACGCTTTCCCTCCAACTATATATACCCGTCACGAATCGGGCGGCTCTTCTTTGCACCTTCTCTAATGCCTCCATTAACCCCTTTTGATAGGGACCCGATACAGAACAACAATATTCTAAGCGAGGACGCACTAGTGACTTATATGCAATTGATTTAACTTCTGGAGTGCATTGTTTTAAATTAAAACCTACAAAACGGAGCATACGATTTGCTTTTCCAATTACATTCTCGATTTGCTCATTCCACTACAAATTATTATGAATTGTTACCCCTAGGTATTTAGCGGAATCTACCGTTATAAGGATAGTACCATTAATTGTATATTCAGAGCTAAATGGTGTCACCTTTTTACTTACATGCATGACTTGGCACTTTTTAGCGTTCAACTCCAACTGCCAGTCTTTACACCATGCAATTATTTTCGTAATATCGTCTTGTAACAAAGCACAGTCTTCTTGGGTTTTGATTTCACGATAAATAATAGCATCATCGGCTAATAATCTTTTCATCCTCCTCATTATGTCACACAAATCAATAATGTATATGAGAAACAATAGAGGTCCTATCACGCTTCCCTGGGGAACCCCGGACCTCACCGTTGAGAACTACACACTGTGTTCTGCCCTTCAGAAAGTCTGCAACCCAGTCGCGTATTTGTCTATATATACCGTAACCACGAAGTTTCCTAAGTAACCTAGTGTGAGGCACAGTGTCGAAAGCTTTTTTAAAATCTAATAGAACTATATCGACCTGGGATTGCCCATCTATAATACGGCACAAGTCGTGAATTAAAAGTGCAAGTTGTGTTTTGCAGCATCGGCCTTTTCTGAATCCATGTTGATTTGGGTTTAAAAGTTCACCTTCATCCAAAAACCGCATGACATTTGAATAGATGATGTGTTCTAAAATCCTACAAAACATTGATGTTAACGAGATCGGCCTATAATTATGAGGATCATTAACATTCCCATTTTTAAACACTGGACGTATGATCGCGGTCTTCCATTCGGCTGGTATTTTCCCTTGATCAAAGGAGGTGGTATATAATTTCATTAAATACAGTGCAATTTTTTTGCGTATCTGGAGTAGAATCTTGTAGGAATACCATCTGGTCCGAGAGCCTTATTGGTTTTTACATTCATAAGCAGTTTAGTTATTCCCTCGACATCAAGAATGAGATCATTCATAATTTTGTTGGTACGATTGGCAAATGTCGGAATCTCCTCTGAGTTTTCTGTCGTGAAAGCTTTTTTAAACATATTATTAAAGATTTCTGCTTTCTCTATGCTAGTTTCGGATAATTCCCCATTTTCCTTAATCAGTGAGGGCATAACCTTACGAGAGCCTCTTAATCATTTGACATACAACCAGAACTTTTTTGGATCAGTAATCACATTTTCGCATAAATTCCTGGCTTGGAATTCTTTAAACACATCACGCATTGCCTTACACACTTCCAATCGTAACTGGACTAATTTAGCGCGATTAGACAAGCCCCCCGATTTCTTGACCATGGCATGTAAACGCCTTTGCTTCCTCAGCAATAGCTTCACTTCCCTTCACTAACCACAGAAGGTTCTTACTAATCTTAATAAATGTCTTAGGAACAAACTGATTTAAACCGTTCCATATTATTTCTTTTAAATTAAACCAAAGTTCCTCAACATTTGTATTTAGTGTGTACGTTTCAAATTTTGTTGCCAAGTGATCAACCATACCCACATTGTTTGCCTTATTGAAGCAATATACGAGTTTGTCTATGTCATGCTTCAAATTTATACTAGATTTTAAAGTTACCTTGTGATCACTTATACCATCTTCTACACAAACTGTATCTACAATATCAGGATTGCTTATAAGAAAAGATGCAAAATGGACGAGGAATCTTTGTGGCATCGCGTTGGCTCTTCAACCGCACTGCGTTGGCTCTTGAACCATCTGTTCAAGAGATCTTTCTATAATAATTCTAGGGACGTTTCGGTTATTAACCTATCTCTTCGCCCAACCTGAAAGTGGATGTGTCCCAATTAACTGACGGTAGGTTAAGATCACCACCCAGGATCAATTATGTCTCTGAAATTTTTTATAAATTTTATTAAGTGACTCTCTGAAGTATTCCGCATTAGCCAAATCAGAATCCTGAGGTCGATAAAATGACCCGATTATTAACTTTAACTTTTTACCAATTTTTACCTTGACCCATAACAACTCTCAAAAATTTTCAGTTATGACAGAGCAATTAACGGTTTTGTTAATGGCCACGAACACACCCCCGGCCATTGAGACAGCTCTGTCTTTCCGAAAAACATTGAAACGAGGGCCAAATACCTTGCTAGATTCTACATCTGCCGACAACCAGCTCTCGGTTCCTAGTAATATATCGACATCATGAGACAGAATGTTAATAAAATAAAAATGTCCTAATGATTTAAAATGTACATCAGATTGTACCTTGGACTCCAAGCTTAAATGTTGTGAAAACCCATCAGAAATCTTTATTTTCTGCATGATGCTGGAACAAATGGATGTATTCCAGATACAGAGTTATGTATGTGGTATACACTAATGCTCGGAGAGTAGATGTTTTGACTATCAAGCAGCAACTTCAACAGATGATATGGATTCTTCACCCGAAATATTGTTTTTTATTTGTTTGTGTGTTGTGCTGTGTTGCTGCTGCCCTCCTCCCTTCAGCTTTGGTGAGTGTTGGGTGTATTTTCCCTTTCTTTTCCATGTAGATGATATGGTCAGGTTGAAATGCAGCCTGGATCAAAATGTAAACTAGTATTCTGTATAACAGCATTCAATTCACTCTATTTCTGGGAAATGTTCGGGTATATCAATGTTTAGTTTACATCTGGAAATGGATGGTGCCAAATTAATGAAACTTGGTATGCATAATTTACATTGGAAATATAAAAACAGTGTATGGGTAAATCAATCCTGATTAGACCAGGCAACGCAGGGTACTCTGCTAGTTTTTTTTTTTTTTTTAAATATATATACGACGGTGGTCCCAGAAGTACTCGACCTAGCAATGAAAAAACAAAAATTTTGGAAAAAACTGTATTTATTTTTCAACGTAGTCTCCTTTCAGCTCTATACATTTATTCCAGCGATTTTCAATAGCTTCGATACCACTTTTATAAAAAGAACTGTCTTGCTCCTCGAAATAGCCATTAACTGCCGACATCACTTCTTCGTTGGTTGAAAATCTTTGACCAGTTCGGGAACAGGAAGTAATCAGAGGGAGCTAAATCTGGCGAATAGGGTGCATGAGGTAGCAATTCGAACTTTAATTCATTAATTTTGGCCATTGCGATAACGGATCTGTGAGCTGGAGCATTGTCGTGATGAAACAACACTTTCTTCTTAGCCAAATGTGGTCGTTTTATCTTGATTTCTTCGCTCAAACATTGCAATAACTTCGAATAATAATTGCCGTTGATTGTTTTTCCTTTTTCAAGGTAGTCAATGAAAATTATCCCATGCGCATCCCAAAAACCAGACGCCATGGCCTTGCCTGCAGATGAAACGGTCTTGGCCTTCTTTGGAGCAGGTTCTCCCTTTTCAGTCCATTGTTTTGATTCTTCTTTTGTCTCTGGGGTGAAGTGATGGACCCATGTTTCATCCATGGTTATGAAACGGCGAAAAAATTCAGCTTTGTTGCGGTGAAACATCACTAAACACTCAATTGAAACATCTTCACGACACTGTTTTTGCTCGAGTGTGAGCAAATGCGGCACCCATCTTGCACATAACTTTCTCATGTCCAAATTTTCAGTTAACATGCGATGTACCACACTTTTTGAAATGCCTACTATGTCTGCTAGCTCACGCACTTTCAGTCGACGATCCTCTAGTACCGTTTTGTGGATTTTCTTCACCATTTCTGGAGTCGTCACCTCATTTGGTCGACCACTGCGATGTTCATCTTGCAGCTCGTACGGCCTCGTTTAAACTCTGCCACCCAATATTTTACTTTTTCAAACGAAGGAGAAGACTCGCCCAGAGTAGAATTTAGCTCAGTTTTTATATCGGTTTGGCTGAGGCCTTTCAAATGAAAGTATTGTATCACATAACGATGACCAATTTTCTCCATCTTCACAAATTTACTCACAACATTAAAGATCAATTGTTGTCAAACAAATACGAAACAACGTAGCGTCTTCAAACTTGAAACATGTGCTTCATAGACTATGTGCTTTGAAATAAAGGGATATTTTTCAAGCAACTACTGCCATCTCTCGGTCAGGCCAGGTACTTCTGGGACCACCCTCGTATATATATATATATATATATATATATATATATATAATTATAAAATTAAGGAAGGATAGGGAAATATGACCCAGCACTTACCACAGATGAAGGCGGCTGGGACGACGAACAAAAAACAAACACAAGAGAAGTGCAATATTTCGGCCTACAGCAGCCTTAAACGTGCAGAAGGTGAAGCCCCAGGCGGCGTCACATGTGTGAGCTTCACCTTCTGCACGTTTAAGGCTGCTGTAGGCCGAAATATTGCACTTCTCTTGTGTTTGTTTTTTGTTCGTCGTCCCAGCCGCCTTCATCTGTGGTAAGTGCTGGGTCATATTTCCCTATCCTTCCTTAATTTTATTGCCTTAAAGCTTTTTCCTGCTCATTGTTATTATATATATATATATATATATATATATATATATATATATATATATATGTATATATATATAGATAGATAAATTGTTAGGAAACAAAGGTGCTAAAAGCGGATATATTGAACATTGGATAGGATAAAAAACCACCTCTTACCAAAGAAGGGGATTCCAACGGCATTGGTACACGAAAAAAACATGAACACACAAAGAATAAAAATTTCGAGCATGGCTCTTCCTCAGTAGGAGTGAGATGGCTGCACGCAAGCGCTTGCGTGCAGCCATCTCACTCCTACTGAGGAAGAGCCATGCTCGAAAATTTTATTCTTTGTTTGCTTGTGTTTTTTTCGTGTACCAATGCCGCTGGAATCCCCTTCTTTGGTAAGCGGTGGTTTTTATCCTATCCAATGTTCAATATATATATATCTTATATATAAAATTCTCGTGTCACAATTTTCGTTCCCATACTCCTCCGAAACGGCTTGACCGATTCTCATGAAATTTTGTGAGCATATTGAGTAGGTCTGAGAATCGGCCAACATCTATTTTTCATCCCCCTAAATGTTAAGGGTAGTCCACCCCTAAATTTTTTTTTATTTTTTAGACAAAATTTTTATTTTTTATTTTTTTATGATACAATATACAAAAATACATACAATCCTAAATTTTCACCCTTCTACGATCAACCCTTATTTTTTAAGGCATTCAACTGTTTCCAAAGATAAAGAAACCAACATTAACATACGTAAGTTTCTGTTTTAAAGCAGAATTAATTGATGAAACCAATATATCCTCAAAACAAAATCAATATTCAAAGAGCAAATTAAATTTTTTTTTTTTTTTTTTTTTTTTTTTTTTTTTTTTTTTTTTTTTTTTTTTTTTTTTTTTTAAAAAAAAGATTTTTTCAGGTATTCAGAGCAGGTTAAAATATTCATTTTTAGTTTCGCATTTTTTTAATTTTTTTTTTTAACTGCGATTAATGTCCTTGGGCCACGTAAGTATTCATTTGCTCTTTGAATGTTAGTATTTTTATGGATATTTAGTCGATTCCATCAATCTCCGTTCGATAACTGATCAATCGTCATTTAATTAGTTATCCCCGCCAGATGCCTAATTTAATTAATTCTATTTATGTGTGTTTTGTACAGTGAGCAATGCCAAGAAAACGCAAAGGGGCTGATTTGAGCCGTAATACAAGTAAATCTCGAAACTTGCGAAATAGAAGATCCGAAAGAACCAAAGAACAAATCCAGCAACAAAATACTGATGCACGTGTCAGAATGGCGCAATTGCATCAAGAAGAGCCAGAAGATACACGAGCTGAATGCAATGAAGTCACAAGATTAGAACAACGACAATCACGCCGTTTCACAGTCAATAGACGCAGGAATGAATCATATGTAAATGCTCGATGTACCTGTTGTCGTTGTTGGTCTAACAACTAACAAAAAATATTGTTCACGCTATAGCATTAAGAGATTGATATTGTTTGTTAGTGTTACTGTCGTAATTGATTAATTAATGATATATAATTTTAAGGAATAAATTATAATAACTTAAAAATAATGTTTGCCTTTTGTTATTTTTATATTCCCTCATCGTTCACAGCGCTCCATGCCTATTTCACGCATATACCACATTCTTACATACATACAATATACACATTCTTACATACATACATACATACTTACAATAAGTAAGCTATTTTTTGTCTACACTAGAAATTACTTGAAAGTTATTTATATGGCAAAACAACGTTTGCTGGGTCAGCTAGTATATATATATATATATATATATATATATATAGTTTACTCAGACACAAATCTTCATTGTTTGTTTATGCAGTTTGAAATGCACTGTAACCATCTGAAAGCTTTCATGCTGTGTTGAAATAAATATATGGAAATAAATTACAACACAATAAAAATACTGACTGTATTAAAGCAAGTCTAAAATACTGCATAAATGTTTATTTTTACTTCAGTCTGTTGTGAACTTTCAATATGAAAAGAAATATTCTGATGCACAGTGGATCCTAATGCCCAATCACTAGAACTCAATGCACCTTTTATTTTGCGTGCACTGAATATGTATTTAAGAGAAAAATTAATAAGAATTACTATTTGCTTACTTCAAGACCAAACTGGTAAAAGATAGAAAAATTATTTTCCTGATATACGACAAAGAGTACCAAGACAGGCCACTATTGAACAATAAAATTTAATAAATTAGTAAAAACAGGAAGTGGATTTTTTAAAATCTGTTTGTTGTTGGAGATTTTCAGTTTTATCGTGTATAGCTAGTTTGTCACTTATTTTCCTAAATTCTGCTTGCTTTTCTTGCACATGTAATTTACACTTCCCTGTGCTTCACATTGGCTTTCTTGTAGACAATACTAATATGAATAAACATTTCCAAATACATTTCACATTTTTAAATGATATTTTTGCTACATAAAAATACTACATAACTACATACAAAGAATGCATATGCACAGACAAATGAAACAGAACACTTCAAACTGCTGTGACGGACGAAGTGACATAACACTGAACTTCCAATTGATAAAGTCAACTGCCGCCCATTGTATAAAGTACCTACCACCACCCATTGGACCTGCTAGCTAGGCCTCTCATTTTCTCAGTGAGATGAGAGAAAGATTCAGCTATTAACAACGATAGACTTTAATCACCGATTTCTTTTTTTTTTTTTTGACTGGTTTACGTCTCTTTTTAACATCGAGGTCTTTAGAGATGGGAAAGGATGGGGGGCAAGGATGGGGGGCAAGGATGGGGGCAAGGAATGGGAAGGAATTCGGCCATGGCCTTTTTGAAGGAAGTATCCCGGCATTTGCCTGGAGTGATTTGGGGAAACCCTGGAAAACCCAAATCTGGATGGCCGGACGGGGATTCGAACCGCCGTCCTCCCGAATGCGAGGCGAGAACGCTAACCATTACACCGCCCCGCTCGGTCACTGATTTCTGAGGGAAATTTGGGAATAAGAGCACACTAAAACCAATTACAAAAATAAAAATATGGATTTATATGCGTAATTTGCTGTGGCATGTTTGCACATCCTTGCTCATTTAATAGCAACAAAACAACATTATTTGTCTATTGTTCCACTCATTTGTCTCATCAATCACAATCCAGGGAATGTCAACAATCGATTGACACAGATTGAATTGGACACTTCTTTACACTTACTTTTTGGGCGTATGAAATTGCCTACACCATGGTGAATTTCTTCTATTCCTTACACTTATGTAGGTTAGCATCATCACTGGTCTGCTGGTGAGACACTTCCCAAATGCATACAATTTCGATGAGTTTATGTTAACACTGTGCTCATGTTTTTTCTCAGCCTCAATTATGCACAATTAACACTATATGTTTCAGACACAAAATCGATAAATGCTGAGAAGAGATTGAATACACAATGTTATGGGTGGATAATTTTTACAAAACCCATAAAGGAGGGTTAATTTGAATCCTCTGATACAGTAAATCAATAATATAAACATAATCTTAATAATAAAGTAATAAAGGACTTTTCAGTGCAAAATTAAACCAATATTGCAAAGACAGAGAAAATTAAAAAATAATAATATAATATCAGTTCAAAGTTTATTTTTGGATTAAAGGATGATAAAAGGTATTTTTGTATATGAATTTGTAGATGTCATATATATGTAACAAATACTGTGCGTCACAGTCTGCTGCACACCAAAAATAACGGTGAAAAGGAGGAATTTGCAAAAGTGAGACAGATGTCAATGGACAGAGCAGAGAATTCTGAGGAAACGGAGCAAGCTTCGTTTAAAATAACAATACGTTAAGTGAGATGTTAATTTATGAAGATCTTAGGGGTGCACCATGTGATATAAAAAGGAACCAAAATTGAAATGTAAAATGAAGAAACTAAAGATTACACTCTAATTAAAACAGCCATACCGCTGATACGTATATCAAATTAAAGCAAAAATTAAAAGAAATCTGGTGATGTAAAAATCTTTGCGAGGAACTATATACCTTAAAAGATGTTGTCAAATAAATAAAATAAACGTTCAGAACATAAGAGAGGAACTGGTGCATGCTCCACAAGAGACACCCTCCGCCACACACATTTAGTGAATCGCAGAGTAATAATAATAATAATAAATCACAGCAAATAACCGAAAGTGAAGTGTACATAAGCTTACAGTGAAAAATTCTTAATTTTATATTGGAATACCAGTCCAAAGAACTGCAGAAAGTGCTGTACCGCAATGACATGATAGCTACCACAATATTCATAAGTAGAGTGTACCTACATAAAGTTTGTGAAACAGTTAATTCAATATTATGGAGTGAATTTATATAAGGTTATGCTTGTTATACAGATACTACTATATACATTAACAGTAATAGAGGAAATTAACAGAATATAGTACAGACATTGCAACATTGTAGAATGAATACATATATTTATAAGAAAAGAAAGGGAAATTAACCCACCACATACCAAAGTGGACGGATGCGATGAGAGAACACTAATGTTGACAAACAAACAACACAATATTTCGGCATATGCCTTGCTCACAAATAGAAAAAACGGGCCATTAGGCTCGGAACGTGTGTGCACTACTTTGTATATTTATAGCCCCACTCCAAAAGGGCGAAATGTGTTTGATGAAAGGATTTAATAAAAACAGTTAATAGATGGTGTTTAATTTAAAACATCTAAATAAATCAATTTGAGACAAAATTTGTCACAACAAAGTAATCAGAATAAAATGGTTTACAAAGTGATAATGTTTCAGAAAGATTGGAACAAAATAAAAAAAATCAGGAATTTCTTTTCCACGCCTCAAGACCCCTCGACTTCCACTTCAGCACACCAGTTTTAAGGAAAGCACCCCCTGTGTCAATTGTTATGATCATACAGTAACCCAGTAATCATTTGACTTGTAATATTTCATACATGTAGCAGTGGAAATTAAAAATTGTTAGCCTCTTATACAATTCTTGAACTTTGATAATATTTCGATGAAGTGGAACTTAGAAACTTTACCATATTCGAGGATGTTCAGTGATAAGCTTTCGTTAACAATGTACAATGTGGAACAGTTCTTACAAGTTTATTCTAATAGGTTGCAATTAAATTTAAGATTGCAAGAGTGAATGCTTCTGTCAGTGTATGTCTGTAGTGAAGAATAATGTGTAGTCTTCTTTAGTATTTCGAATCTCTGATGCCATTATTAGGACTTGTGATATATTTGCCAGATACCAATTTAGATTAATAACTTTGAGTGCATATATTTGATTATATCAACTGTGACGTTTCATTTTTTACAGTACCTGACCATTAACTGTAGTGGTGAAGTTATTTCAATAGTTTGGTGATCGTTTCATTCAACTTTGCATTTATTTATACGTATCAGATTCAATACAAGTACATTCGTGGTTACAGCTAACATTGTAATGTTTCACTCACTCCAAATGGCTTTTAAGTGTTAAAACAAGTCACCAAGAGCCACTGAATGAATTAAAGTTCTGGAAATTCGAATTTAAGTCTGTGCATTTTTCTGTAATAAGTATTATTTTGGTTGTAATATGTTTTATTAATTGTATGCAGTCATATGTAAAATAAATATTGTCTGTATATCTTCAACCTCATCATGTAAAAGGGAAACATAAATAGTACATTGTGGCTACTGATTCTTTCTCCATGGATTTTTATTTCAAATTTACTTGTTTTATCCACCTCTTAAATGAAGTAGTGTGATATTGCTGTCTCCTAACTTTAGAGTTTCAACTTGTTCAGATGAGTTTGTTGTCACTGTCAAATAGTTTCGCTATGTTGAATTTTAGCTCATTAACTGTCATAGTTCTTTTCAGGTTTTTCTTTATGTTCAACTTTTTATTCATCTCTACTTTCTCCACCTCTTTCTTGCTTCATGGATACTATTATATCATATGGTCAGTTTTGTAAGTCTTTAGCTATCTAATAAAGGAACCTTGTTTCCAATGCCAATTTTTCTCTTGTATGAATTATGAAATGAAAGATGACTTACTAGTATTCCATTAATCATAATTACAAACTTTTTTTTTTTTTTTTTTTTTTGCTGTCGTCAGTCTTTAGACTGGTTTGATGCAATCCTCAATCCCTTCCTATCCTGTGCTAACCTCTTCATTTCTACATACCCGTTACAACCCACGTCCTCAATTATCTGCTTCATATATTCTAATCTCTGTCTACCTCTACAGTTCTTACCTTCAACTGTTCCCTCCACTAACAAATTAACCAATCCAGCATGTCTCAAAATATGACCTACCAGCCTGTCTCTTCTTTCCGTAAGCTTCTTCCATAAACTTCTTTTCTCACCCATCATTTCCAAAACTCTTTCATTTCTTACTTTGTCTGTCCACCTAATTTTCAGCATTCTTCTGTAGCACCACATTTCAAATGCTTCAAGTTTCTTTCTTTCCGGTATTCCTAAAGTCCATGTTTCGCTACCGTAAAGTGCTGTGCTCCACACATAGAGTTTTAAGAAGTTCTTTCCAATTCCTAGATCAATATTTGAAACTAAAAGGTTTCTCTTTTTCATGAAGGCTCTTTTTGCTAGTGCTATTCTGCTTTTAACATCATTCCTGCTTCGGCCATCGGTTGTAATTTTGCTTCCCAAGTAACAGAACTCACTCACTTCTCCTATTGCATCAGATCCTATTTTTAAATTTAATCTGCTAGTATTGGTATCATTTCTGCTACATTTCATCACTTTTGTTTTACTTTGATTTATATTCAGTCCAAAGTCTTCCTTCAGTATTTTGTTCATGCCATTCAATAACTTCTCAATATCCTCAGCCCTCTCTGCTAATAAGACAATGTCGTCAGCAAATCGTAGCATACTGATTTTTTCTCCCTGAAAACTTATGCCACATGGAAATTTTTCTTTGACTTTCTTCATTGCTTCTTCTACATTACAAACTTATGACAAGTTTATTCTGTTCATTAAACAGTTCTTATGTTCAGTAACATAAGCATGTGTCTCCTGAGGATGGCCAAGAATTTTTTCCTTTCTGAAGTATCTTCAAGGCTCAATATGTCAATTCTCTTTAGCCGTTGCTTTGATTAATGTATTTCAAAGCACAATTGCATCTCCACAACAGTGGATTTACATTCTTAAGTTATTATCAGCTTCCAAACAGCTCTGAAAATGAGTATTATTCATGATGAAATGAATCTGGTTGGGAATTTTTCTGATGGAGATCATGCAATGTATATTTAATGAGGTGATTGTTGAACCAAGTGGCCAAGATTACTAGATTCATATCTTGACAAAATTGTAGTGATTTAACAATATTGCAATTTATCTGTATTAATGATGTAAGTCCACAATCTCTCAAACTTGCACTTCTACCAGTTTTTTAATTCAGGTAGCAGGATTTTTTCACCATCAATTATTTTGGTATCCCTCTCTACCAAACCAGAATGCTTCAACTTACTCCTGCACTTTTTGAGAAATAAGTTTACAAACCTGGATGAAACTGATACAATATTCAGAATATGGTAAAAAAATTGAAAATATACTTGGTTAGGTACTGTGACAGCTGATAAGCTATACATCATCATTACCCAAAGAGTACATACTGCAAATTATATTCTACACTGTCCATTACTTCTCCAGAGAGCCTCAAATTTACATTTAGTTCTCCACTTCCAAAGGATTTCATGCCTTCTAAATCTGTCGCAATATATTTATGGTACTTGAAGCTGACTTCACTTCCAGACACTAAAACTCCAGGGTACTGTTTTTCACTTGTTTACACAGCCTAACATTTCTGTTATGCTGTTGATTCCTAACAACATCTACATATTTTGTAAAATTCGGAGATATCTCCTCTTTTATTCCTTCTATGATAACAAAATATTCAACTCCTTGTCTTTTTATTATAATGCAATATATCTTTCTTTTGTTTTCTGACAACTTTTTTCAGAACAGCCCATTCCGGAGTTCTGAATCTTGGAAAAAATAGAGGATTGCATTATCTGAGGGTATCCTCTGGCTACCTATTACTTTCATCATCTTAATTTATGAAGAAACTGCCTTTAGGCACTTCTTGTACCTTAAGTAAAGGCACCTGACACAATAATTATCCCTTCACTCTGTTATTAGAAAGCAAATGGAATTCAACAAATAATTAAAAAGCAATTATAAATACTGAGAGTTGCTCAGTTGCTAGAGCATTATAGGCAAATTGGACTATGCAAAAGAGAGTGCAGGTGCGGCTCTAGGAGTAGTGGCATTGACATTTCACTACCTGCTAATCAGGAATAAATGAATTAAAAGATAAATGTAGTGAAAGAGATAATTATTTTAAAAATGACATCCCTCCAATGATAACTTATGAAAGCTATGGGAAGACTTGAATACCATCTATTGGCCACATCAATGAACTATTACACCATCACAGAGACAGATGTCATGTGGCACAAATTGCGCATGTGCACTGGCATTTTCACGGAAATATACAAGGGAGGCAGGCTGCTTTGCAAGTGGCCACTTGTAACAACTCTAGCCTGTCTCAGAGCAGTGGGCAGACATGCAGGCTCTGCAACATTATGGAGCTTGAAAAAGTTAGTTACACTATTGGTAAATCACAGCTGCTGCTGTGCTTTTTGTCACATTCAACTACATCCCCTAGAAGTTTTCTCAATGAAAGGAGGCAATATTGTTTCTATTTCTTAGTTCCTCAGAAGAAGTATTATGCAGGTTTATGAATGCACATAGCAGAAAGAGATTTTCAAACGAAATGTGTTCCACTGTCAGAAACGGTGTGCCAGTGTTCTCATGGTAATTGAAGTCAGTGGATGTGCCATGAAGGCAGAGCAGGATTAAGAAAGTATGGGGCCAAAATTTTTGGGACCCTCTGTTTTTTTTTTTAAATCAAAAGGTTTTTTACATTAATTGAATAGATCATATTTTTTATTTAACTAAGCAAACAAATTTTACAATGTATGATATTTTGAAAATTAATTTCATTTATCTAACACTACAATGAAAAAATAATGATTTTCATATTACATTGATTGTTTTGTTTCAGAAAATTTTATCTTTTTTTTTATTATTTTTTAAAAATTGGGGACCCCAGACTAGTGCCAGTCACGCCTTACTCAGTAACTCAGAATTGACTGTAGGTCAACTCATCAGTTTTTGCTAATAAGCCATTATTACCTTACTATTAAAGCCTGTGGGATCAATGCGTTACCTGTAGAAATTCTGAAACGTTTGAATGATGAGGGAAGAAGAGAAATACTATACTTATGTAATGAGCTATACGAAAGAAGAGAATGGCCAAAAGACTTTTTAACAACAGTGTTGATACCAATTGAAAAGAAAAATAATGCAGTGAAATGTGAAGATTTCAGAATCATTAGTCTCTTATGCCACGCTGCTGAGATATTTCTAAGAATGATAAATAGATGAACATCCAGCAGAATGTTCATGTCAATTGCTGAAGAACAGTTTGTATTTCAAAAAGGAAGAAGTGTGAGAGATGCTATTGGTTTGCTGAGAACAATAGGTGAAAGATATATTGAAAGGGAAAGAGATTGTTACATGGTATTCATAGACCTGGAAAAGGCTTATGATAGAGACATTCTAAAAAATAAAGACATTGATTGGAAGGAAAAAGTGTCTAATAAGTAGATTATACATTGAACAAGGAGTGAGAGTGGGAAATGATCTTACAGAAGAGGAAAAGATTGCAAGAGATGTAAGACAAGGATGTTGTCTGTCACTCATATTATTTAACACGTTTGGAGAAAATTATAAATAGAAGTTTAAGAGGTAAAGGAGGTCTATGCATGGGTGGATTTAGGATTAGCTGCATAACGTTTTGCTTGTGTAAAGTGTCAAGATACTCAGAAGAATGTTAGAGGCTTTAGTCAAAGAGTGTAAGGAATTCGGAATGAGAATCAATAGGAATAAAATTAAATGTTTGATGGTGGAAAGAAGTAAGAAAGAAATGACGATAACGCTACAAGGAGAAATAATTGAGCAAGTGGAGTCCTACACATATCTCGGGAGTACTGTGAGTGGTGATATGAGTTACAAGAAGGAGGAGAAAACTAGAATAGCAATGGCAAAGGAAGCTTTTAACAGAAAGATAAATTTATTATGTGAAAGGCCGGAAAAAAGGCTGGAAAAAAATCTGAGGAAAAAACTAGTTAAATGTTTTTATGGAGTGTAAGACTATATGGAGCAGAAATATCGATGCTACACAAAGGAGATCTAAAGAGGTTGGAAGCTTTTGAAATGTGAATATGGAGGAGGATGGGGAAAATACTGTAAGTTGGAAAGACAAAGTAAGGAATGATGAAGTGCTGGAATGAGTAGGAGAGGAAGAGTCCCTTATAAAAACAATAAGGAACAGCAAAAGTAACTGGATTGGTTATGTGTTGAGGAATGAGTGCCTGCTTAAAACTGCTCTGGGGGGGATTGTAAATGGAGGAAAATGAAGAGGTCGGCAAAGGAACATGACATCATGGTGAATGGGAAATATATAGAGACTAAGAGAATGGCGGAACAGAGGGAGGCTTGGAAGGCTGTCACTGTGCATGGACCTTCTGAATAGCAGAAATCTCTTTATGATTGATAAAGCATTTATAATCGATTACTTCAATTTCAGAATTATTTCTTTAATCTGGCAGTACACATAGTTAAGAGACATTCTTCACACATTAAATTTTTTTAAGTTGTGTGAGTCTTAGTGAACTCTGAGCTGTTCTTCCGGCACCTTTAACTTCAACAATGAAAATCGGTAATCTGTTGAAAAATTTCAGTGTTGTCACTACCTGAGAAAATCACTTCGGCTGTCACTGGGAGGGTGTAATACTGTATGATATTTTTGTTAAATAGGGCATTTGTTGCTAAATTGAATATTATCATTCTGTCCAGTTTCAGTGAAATTAACACACATTGCTTGTCAAATGCTACTACTGATATTTTGATAATATTTAGCCAAATGTTTTTTTAATAGTTAATAATATTTTTAAGTTGAAATAAGCAATTGGAAACAACACTAATCTCATAAAAAGACAACTGTGAGGACACTGTGTGGAAAACCTACTTGGATAACTGATAGTGATTGCTTGAAACTTAGTACCAATAAGTAATATTCATAGCTTACTCAGCTTTCTACTGACAAACACCACATTGGTAAATGGATAAAATACAAGTTGATTGCCTTTGACTTTCTCAATTTTAAACCATTATGGAAATAAAAAAATCTTGAATCTGCAATAAATTTAGATGCAACTCGGACAGAGAGAACCACTCAAAAACTTTCTACTAAACAGCTATGAGGAACACTTTTAATTAAAGAAATAACAACTCATTACAGAATCAAAATGAATAATACAGTGTGATTATAATTAAAGTTTAAGTTTCAAAACACACTAAAAAACGAACCACTGATTAGAATAATGTCAAAATTGAACGGCGTATTATTGAAGAAGGGGGAAAGAACAAGAATGCAAGATGGTGCTCCTCAGCACATTGCAAATCGAGTGAAGTAGTTGTTGAGGCGGCATTTCGGAAATGCTAGACTTATCAGTTGTGATTTCCCTATGGCCTGGCCGGCCTGATCACCTGATCTTAATCCGTGTGATTTCTGGCTGTGGGGTTATCTAAAAGATGTTGTGTTCAGTACTCCGATTGCCAATAGCTGATTTGAAGACACGCATTGTGCAACACATTCTGAACTTGACCCCGGTGACACTTCGATCGGTTGTGGAACAAGCTGTTTCCTGATTTAATCTTGTTGCACACAACAGCGTGGAGCATGTTAGATGACGAACGGCAGTGCGTCGAAGAATTACCGGAGGCCACTGATGTAGAACCGGCAGGTGAGGATTGTCAGGTAACTGTTGCAGGGAACGACTGGCACCGGGTGGATAGGAGAAAGGCATCAAAATTCCAAAATAACTGACGGGAGAATGATATCTTGCCCCTAAGTAATGCGTTTTCAGTTTTGCAGGAGATTGAAGATGTTAGTGCGAATGGCCCAGAAGCACAGCAGGGAAGATTTACTCGCAGACACCGAGTGATGCCAGGGAAAGGATTACTTATCATTGGAAGCTCCAACGTCCGACGTCTAGAGAAACCCCTACGAGACCTAGCTGAGAAGAATGGTGCAGACCCACGTACTAACGTTCATTCTGTGTGTCTTCCAGGAGCAACCGTGCCACGAGTCATGGAGGCTATACCAAAAAACGATTACGGAATCGAACTGCCGTCAGTTGAGGGTAGCTGCGCACGTCGGAACTAACGACTCGTGTCATGTTTCTGTTTCAGATATAGTGAAATCTATGGACAAGTTGGGCCACAAGGCGTATGAATCAGCGCGTGAGAATTCGGTAAAGTTGCAGTTTTCCATCTGTAGTGTCGTGCCGTGCATCGATTGTGGGGAAGCCGTATGGTGGAAGATTTATAATTTGAATTGTAGTCTACAGGAGCTGTGCCGCAGAAACAACTGGGGCTTTGTCGATCTTCGACCGATGATAGCTGCCAGCTGGGACGCATTTGACAGGTCGGGCGTCCACTACACACCGAGAATGGCGATCAAGGTGGCTGCTAAAATATGGAACCGTCTCGATGTGAATTATTTTTTAGGAACACCGTGAGGCCCGAGGATCCCTCAGTTCAACGAAGAAGACGCGTCGTTAATCTTGATCTTGGTTCTGGAAGTGATGGCGTGAATAAATCAAAATTTACAGCTCCAAATACTTCACCCGTTTCCTTTCGGAGTGCAAATAGTAAAAATGCGAATTTAGACTCTACAGATACAGATATTAAACTGCTAAGGATAATGGTCCTTAATTGTCGGAGTATTAGAGGGAAAGTAGCCGATTTCCACGATGCAGTTGCGACTAACGATGTTGATATAATACTAGGAACCGAGAGCTGGTTGACGCCAGAGGTAGAATCTAGCGAAGTATTTGCTCCTCAATTCAATGTTTTTCGGAAAGACAGAACTACCTCAATGGGCGGAGGTGTGTTCGTGGCCGTTAATAAAACCATCAATTGCTCTGTAGTAAATGAAACGGAAAATTGTTGCGAGTTAATATGGGTGAAGGTAAAAATTGGCAGAAGTTTAAAGTTCATAATAGGATCATTTTACCGACCTCCGGACTCTGGATTAGATAACGCGGAATATCTTAGACAGTCACTTAATAGTATTTCTCAGAAATTTCAGGGACATACATTGATCATGGGAGGTGATTTTAATATACCCTCTGTTAACTGGGACACATTTACGTTCAGGTCAGGTGGAAGAGATAGGTTAATAACCGAAACGTTCCTGGAATCATTCGCGGAAAATTCTCTTGAACAGATGGTCGAAGAGCCAACGCGGAGCGTCAAGGATTCCTCGTCCATTTTGGATCTTTTTCTTACTAACAATCCAGATATTGTAGATAATGTTTGTATAGAAGACGGTATAAGTGATCACAAGGCGATTGTGGTAACTTTAAAATCTAGGCTGAATTTGAAGCATGTTAAAGACAAACTCGTGTATTGTTTCGAAAAGGCAAATGATGCGTTTATGGTCGATCATTTGGCGAAAAATTTTGAAACGTACACGCTTAATACAAATGTTGAGGAACTTTGGTTTAATTTACAAGAAATAATATGGACCGGCTTAAATAAAATTGTTCCCAAGAAGTTTATTAAGGTTAGTAACAAATTCCCGTGGTTCAATAGGGAAGTGAAACGTTTGCTCAGGAAGCAAAGGCGTTTACATGCGACGGTAAAGAAATCGGGGGACACATCTGATCGCGCTAAATTAGTCCACTTGCGAGCGGACGTGCGTAAGGCAATGCGTGATGCGTTTAAAGAATTCCAAGCCAGAAATTTATCCGAAGATCTGATTACTAATCCAAAAAAGTTCTGGTCATATGTCAAATTAATAAGAGGCTCTCGTAAGGTCATGCCGTCGTTGATTAATGAAAATGGGGAATTATCAGAAACTAGCGTCGAGAAAGCAGAAATCTTGAATAATGTATTTAAAAAAGCTTTCAGGTCAGAAAACTCGGAGGATATTCCGATATTTAACAATCAAACCAACAAAATTATGAATGATCTCGTTCTCGATGTCGAGGGAATAACTAAATTGCTTATGAATGTAAATCCCAATAAGGTTCCAGGACCAGACGGTATTCCTACAAGATTCTACTCTAGATACGCAAAGGAAATTGCGCCGTATTTGATGAAATTATATACCGCCACCTTGGATCAAGGAAAAATACCAGCCGAATGGAAGACCGCCATCGTAAGTCCAGTGTTCAAAAGTGGGAATGTTAATGATCCTCAAAATTATAGGCTGATCTCGTTAACCTCAATATTTTGCAGGATTTTAGAACACATCATCTATTCAAATGTCATGCGGTTTTTGGATGAAGATGAGCTTTTAAACCCAAATCAACATGGATTCAGAAAAGGCCGATGCTGCGAAACACAACTTGCCCTCTTAATTCACGACTTGAGCCGTATTATAGATGAGCAATCCCAGGTTGATTTAGTTTTATTAGACTTCAAAAAAGCTTTCAACACTGTGCCTCACACTAGGTTACTTAGGAAACTTCGCGGTTACGGTATATCTAGACAAATATGTGATTGGGTTGCAGACTTTTTGAAGGACAGAACACAGTGTGTAGTTCTCGACGGTGAGCATTCATCACTTGCCAAAGTGAGGTCCGGGGTTCCCCAAGGAAGCGTGATAGGGCCTCTGTTGTTTCTCATATACATTAATGATTTGTGCGACATAATAAGGGGAATGAAAAGATTATTTGCCGATGATGCTATTATTTATCGTGAAATCACAACCCAGGACGACTGCGCTTTGTTACAAGACAATATTATGAAAATAATTGCGTGGTGTAAAGATTGGCAGTTGGAGTTAAACGCTAAAAAGTGCCAAGTCATGCGTGTAAGTAAAAAGGTGACACCATTTAGCTTTGAATATACAATTAATGGTACTATCCTTATAACGGTAGATTCCGCTAAATACCTAGGGGTAACAATTCGTAATAATTTGTCGTGGAATGAGCATATCGAGAATGTAATTGGGAAAGCAAATCGTATGCTTAGATTTCTAGGTCGTAATTTAAAACAATGCACTCCGCAAGTTAAATCGATTGCGTACAAGTCACTAGTGAGGCCTCACTTGGAATATTGTTGCTCTGTATGGGGTCCCCATCAAAAAGGATTAATGGAGGCATTAGAGATGGTCCAAAGAAGAGCCGCCCGATTCGTGACAGGTATATATAGTTGGAGGGAAAGCGTAAGTGCCATGTTGAAGGAGTTAGGTTGGGAAGACCCGGAGCACCGAAGGCGTTGCTCTCGACGGAAGCTAATTGAAAAATTCTCGACTGACGTATTTCGGAATGACAGCAAACAAATATTGCTACCAGCAACATTCATATCTCGGAATGACCGTGAAAATAAGATAAGAGAAATCAGGGCTAGAACCGATTCATTTCTCTACTCATTTTTTCCACGAGCGATTAGGGAATGGAATAGAATGGATTTATCGGGCGAGTAAACACAAAATCGGACAGGAGTAGCTTCCGATAAAGCACTCCGGCCATCCTGATCTGGGTTTTCCATGGTTTCCCTAGATCGCTCCAGGCGAATGCTGGGATGGTTCCTCACAATAGCCCATGGGCGCCACCTGCCATATACCGTATATCCCTTCCAAACCATTACCTTTCCTGATAGGTGCAATGCACCCTCCGCCAAACACTTTTAGTGAATCGCGGAGTAATTGTAATAGTAATAGTAATAGTGGACAGCATATTGAACATGTTTTGTGAAAGTCTCGCGAAACTTAAAAACTGATTGGATGGATGCTTTTTATGCAGTTTTTGGCTTCAGCACAGTTAAAAACAGATTGGATGGATGCTTTTTTGGTTCATGTTCTTTCCCCCTTTTTCAATAATATACTGTTAAATTTTGATGTCATTCTAATCAGTGATCGTTTTTATAGTGTTTTGAAACTTAAACTTTAATTATAATCACCCTGTATATATGAAAAAAAGCTGTTTACATTATTCTCCTTGTTTCTCCATTCAGGAATGTCCCATGTTTCATATGGAACGAAGCAAATGAATTCAAATCTTTTAATAATATCTATGCATTAAAAAAGATCTTTCAAAACAATATTAGAAAACTTAATTTGTGAGATAGTTATATGATAAATAGGATTTGTCCTTTAAATAAAGGCTTACCTATCAATGAGAGATGCAAATGGTTGTACCGCGAGTGATGATCCCATAATTATGAGCAAGTCGCACTTTTGAAAGTCTTTCTGCACTAGATTAAAAAATCTTGTTGGCAAATTCTCCCCAAAAAATACTATATCAGGTTTAACAGTGCCTTTACAGTCCTCACACGATGGAACAATGTCATCAAATATCTTTTCTGAAAAAGAAAAGTGTTAGTAACTAGTCTGAGAGTAAAAGCAGGTAGGACTAATTTTAGTACTGTAATTACCTTTCATCCAGTCCATTGAGTATTCCTTTTTACAGTCAATGCAGTGAGATGTGTGGAAAGTTCCATGAGCTTCAACAATTTTATCACCAGGAACACCAGCAACTCTTTCAAGTGTGTCAATATTCTACAATACAAACAAAATAAACCAAAATTAAAGTTTAATGTTATCTACTGTAGTTGGTTTGTCATGCAAAATATCAATATTTATTTGCAGAGCATAAATACTATAAACTGGAATGTAAAGATAAACTATATTCACAAAAGTTAAAGGCAGTAGGTCAGTGGGGGGTGGGGGGGCACAATTCCACAAACACAGAAAAACAACATTTGGCACTTGCACAAGCTCAGTCATGTTTCTATTTTCTTGAAAAAGGGCATGGCCTGAAATAATGTGTTTTTGTGCAGTAATTTTTAGTCGCTGTTGCCCTTCTTCCTTCAACTTTGTGGAGTGGTAGGTACAGTTTATTTTTCTTTTACAAATTTCTTTCTACTCTATTGTTGCTAACAAATACTATATAGTGCAAACCAAAAGAAAAATATCTTACCTGTGTATAGTGCCTTAATAGTAATCCTTTTTCATGTAAAAGGCGAACAAAGTAGTGGCATACAGTTGGCTTGAATGAGCCTGGGTAGAGTTCTTTTGCCAAAGTGAAGAACGGTTTTGGATTCTCTCTGAAGAACCCAATCTCAAATATTGCTTGAGGTTCTGGTAAATTGTATTTTTCAAGGTTGTGGTAAAGACCCGATCCAGGTGACCGAAAATCAGGGATTCCAGCAGCTGCAAATTAATGTGCATATAACAATACAACATTTGAATCTCACAAACAAAATCTTCAGGGTCATATGCATTTTAAATTCAAGAATATCATGTTACAATAAGATACCTGAAAAAACAAATACTTCAGAAACTAACAAAATCAACATAAAGGAATTTCTAGTGGAGCACAATTTCCACTCTATCAACAAACTAATTGCACTCATAGAAACTGCATGCAAGGATTTCAGAATTTTATTATTTCCATCACTGTCTAATAATTTGATTTTCTTCCTGCATGCTTTGTTGTGTTAACATGTTTAATGATTCATCTGTAAGAACCTAATCGTTCACAATTTGATACATGCTAACTTAACAGCACTGAAGTTTTCTTTACTGTATTAAATATCTGAAGTATATATCTGCAGATTAAAAATCAACTAAATGTCAAATATTATTGCCATTGCCAATTTTAATTTTACTATATAGCCAAATACACTGTACGCTGTTAAGCTTCTCAAATTGTAATATGCAGTCATTTAAATTTAATTTAATTTAATTGCAATGGAGCACAGGCTCCGGTGGCAATTTCCCTACACAACCAACTTCCCCCTATCCTACACTCACCTACATTTGCCCTCTACAAATTTTAACTTTAAATTCTTTTAACGTTTTCGGTAGGTTATTCATCATTCCCCTTGGTAACTCATTCCAATCCCTGACACCCTTACCTAAAAAAGAAAATCTTCCCACACCCTTGTGCCTGAAATCAAGTGCCAGCTTGTGGTCATGGTCATCTTGACAACAAGCTGGGACTTGATTTCAGGCACAAGGGTGTGGGAAGATTTTCTTTTTTCGTATATACCTGTAATGAGGATTTTATTTCCACAAAGAGTTTACTTACAGTAGTTTACAAAGAATGGAGAAAGAATTAAATTATTTGCTTCTTATAGTAATTATTTATGCTCAATAATTGATCTCTTATTTCTCCAATAATTCAATAATTGAATTTCACCATTATACACTTTTATGATCACTATAGCATCTATGTATGTGGTATGAAACAACATCCCCTTTTTGTAGTCTATACTATTATAGATCTGTAAGCAAGCTGCGTTTGTAGTGAGGCTTGATCTCTAATAACGCAAAAACTACCGCGTCAATTTGCATGGTGTTTCCAAATTTTTAAAGCTAATGTTGCTGATCAACATCTGCAGAAGTAGCTAACGACTAATATGTACCATGGGAAGAGCAAGTCAGTAAAAAACTTCAGAAATGTGAAACTGTAGACCACAGATAATTATACATATTCAGACGGTCACTCCTTTCATAAAGAGACCTGACAAAATTTAGGATTTCCCTTTTTTTTTACTTCTGCGATTCATTTTTCTGGACCGCAGTACTTCAAAATAAAAAGAATAAGTGAATCAAGTATAATGAGCATTTACATGAATCGTATCAGGTCTGTTGAATTACGAAAAAGTTATATTACTAATATTGAAGACATGTATTGTCTCTGGTAGACTGTTATACAGTTTGTCTCTGGAACAAAATTGCTACGTGAACGCTGTACAATACAGCCACAATAAGCCAATACTTAATACGAAATTCAGTTTTTTCTCGAAGAGCGATGTCTGAAAACAGCTATTATAAATATCAGCAAGTAATAAAACATACTTCTTTCATAATGACTTGTGCGGAATTGCACATATTTGGAAGTACTTTATTCGATTAATATGTCTCGTGGCTATAACGTGCAAATATAACTAGGCATCCGAAAATTCAGGTACATGCGACTCAAATAATTACATAGAAAATACGGATATATTGAAAGAAATTCAAATAAATTTTTTTTCATATCCTAATGCTACACCGCGTAAATTATAAAGCTAAAAGCATCGTCCCTTTGGCCTATAACAAAGCATATCAGCTGTCATCACTGTCCAGGTTGCATTTCAATCGATTTACAACTTGCGATAATTTTGCCACTCAGAAATAATTGCTTGAGTTACATGCACGTTAGTACAGTATATGTACCGTGATCCATTTTGACATTTTTGAATTAATTATATCTGACTGAAATAATGACAATAATGATACGACGATTTGAAACCAAGATTAACTCCAATTCACGTAAATTTCTATTTTAAAGCAGGAATAATTGATGGTGTATCAACATAAAATAAAAACCAATATCCAAACAGCAAAAAATAAATAAATCAGAAAAAATTAAGATGCTGTGATTATTGGTAACGAATTTTTATTTCAAATATAACTAGGCACCCTAAAATTCTATTCTACACCACGTAAATTTTAAAACTAAACCCGTTATGCCTGATGCTAAACAAAACGAGTCAATTGTCATCTGGTCCAGGCTGTTGTTTCGCCAGGTACTTACATGCGACTGAAATAATTACATAGAAAATACGGCTACATTGAAAGAAACTTAAATTAAAAATGTTTCATATCCTAATGCTACACCGCGTAGATTATAAAGCTGCAGGGATCGTCTCTTAGGCCTATAACAAAGCATTATATCAGCTGTCAGGTTGCATTTCAAGCGATTCACAACTTGCGATAATGTTGCCACTCAGAAATAATTGTTTCAGTTACATGCACGTTACTACATAAACTGTACCATGATCACATCTGGACATTTTTGGATTAATTATATCTGACTGAAATAAGGACAGTAATGATACGATGATTTGAAATCAAGAGTAGCTCCAATTCACGTAAATTTCTATTTTAAAGCAGGAATAATTGATGGTGTATCAACATAAAATAAAACCAATATCCAAACAACAAAAAATAAATAAATCAGAAAAATTGAGATGCTGTGATTATTCGTAACGAATTTTTATATTTCAGCACACTTCCAAGAGGACTAAGTTGTAGATTACTGCTATATTTACATAAATTTATGGCACCGCGGTTATGTTGCACTCCTCGGTATCCACATTTAAAAATAAACTTTTTTTAGTTAAGTATCATGGAAACAATATTTTTCATTATATCCACAGATACATCCTTAACAAAGCTTATACCTAGCTATATAATCCCAGGCAAAGTTTACACATAAAATCACAAAAAAAATTACACATAATGATTATATCAGCTTTCTTAACGTTACAACTGTTATATATCCATTTAAATTTTCGGTACCACGGTTAACGTGGAATCCTCCATATCAGCATTTAAAAATATTATGTTTTAGCTGAGTTAAATATTGATTTCAGAAATAATATTATTTATTACTACCACAGATATTCTATATTGTAACCAAGTTTATGCTCATCTATATACTGACAGCCAAAGTTCACGCATAGTGATAATTTCAGCTGTGAAAACGTTTTAATTGTTAGCGCTGTGAGTTGGGTAAGTATAAAAGTTTATGATATGCCCTTGCGAAAGGGATCTAATCTGTCGGGGTCAACTTCTGCAGCTAAAAGATGTCACCGAAATCGGCTAAATGAGAGTGAAATAGACCGACAACATCGTCTGCAACGTCAAAGAGAACGAGATGAAATTGCTAGAGCAAATGAAAGTAACCTGCACTGAGAAAAGCGATTGACCTATAACCGGGTTCTATACACTAAATCCATAGCTTCTGAAAGAGCACAGAAGAAAGAATGTCGTTTGAACTGTGAAAGCCTTTCTAAACAATAAATGTTTATACTTCGCACAATAATTACAACCACGAATTACTACTGTTAATTATTCAGGAACCTTTTCTACTATTGAATCAATTGCATCACGTTAAAATATGAATAAAACAACTCTCTGACATCAGTATGAAAACCGAACCTAACGTATTAACCGAAACAAACGAAACTATTCAGAATACATTAACAGAACATGCTTCCACGTTAATGTCTGATAAGAGAATAAAATTGGTAAATAATTTCTACACATGCCAAGGCACGCGTGCGTGAAGCAGCGGGCAAATGCTAGTTATTTAATATGTATGATCTATACCAGCATTATTATTCCCTTTGTCAAAAGAATTTTGTAGACGAGATCGGGGATGATTGACACAGATTTTCACATTTTGTTTTTTTACATCTGATTCTTGAACATATTTTGTTTGGGGGGGGGGGGATTTTGGTTTGAGAGGGGGCTTGAGTCGGGTAAGAGTTAGGCTTTATAGTAATGCCGCCCTTAAGGATCAGTAGAGTTTAAAAAGAAGTCTTCAAATCTCAAACATTCTGATGTCGGGGGTGGACCTTAAATACTGGATCCGCCACTAGTCCACGGTCTGGCTCACTCTTATTACTGTCAAGTAAAAGTAGATGTTTATCAAAGCTACAGTCTCCATCAGCGTAACTTACAATTAGGCTCTCCTCCTCACTTGAAATCATAAAACAGACTTTTCTCTTTGCACTTAGTGTCTTCGTTTTCCCCACATTTGGCTGTGTGCCAATCATCCCCGAACCCAGATGGCCAACCTGCCCCAAACACGTTTTTATAACAAAGATAGCAGTTGTAACAACTGCCATACTGACAATGAATGTTTTAACAATGGAAAACATAGCCCTTAGTTCAATGATTCAAATGTACTACACAAGTTAAGCCTCTCCTACACTGCCTGTGGTACAGAAAACAAATAAGATAGTTTAGAAAAATTACTTACTGAATGAAATTTATGACCATTGTCCCTCTTTCCCTCACAACTAGTGAACTCAGTTATTTTGTTGGGAAGTAGTTGAGGCTATGAAGCTCATGTGGTAAACAGGTGGCTCTTCCACATACTCTACAGAGAAAATTAGAAGCTGTTGGCCAACCTGCCCCCCTACGCCAACCAGCCCTGGCCTTCCCTACTCATTACCTAATGCCTAACTTGGTATGAGACCTTCAGTTTAACCAACACTTCAATTTACAATCCCCATTTATTTGAATACACAGTTCATAAATCAAGTTGTCCCTTTACACTTGATTTTATTAATGTACATAACTCTTACACCACATTTTCTTCTATAAATGATATTTTATATTTCTGTATACCCTCTGTTTCACATGGCTAGGTCCTCTTAACATGATATATTACTGCCAAACTGCCATAAAACCATAAATTTTTGAATGCAATTTCACCACCCACCCACTTTTGACATTTATGAATTTTAAATTACTGCAGATTTTCTTGCACACTGTTGAGCTTGTCCCTTGGTAATTTATGCCACTCAATGATGCCACAACATAATAATAATAATCCTATCCCACTCCCTTATGCCTGAAGACAAGTACAAACCTATGGTCATGGTCATACCTTCTCTAACATGTAAATTTGTGTGATAACCTGTAGAAACGAATTTATTTATATATGTGTGTTTGTTTGTTTGGGCCAACTAGAACCACTTTAAGCATTCCTTTGATCTGAAATTGCTATGGATGTGCACACATTCATGTTACAACTAGGGTTGATAGAGGGGATCAACAGTTTAACATGGAAGCCGAACCACAGAAGCATTCTGGTGTACCTCACATTACATAGTAAGCTATGCCAGAGGTGAAGGTCAGGTTAAGGGTTTATGAAAATACCAGCAAGACAGGGGCCTTTGGATCTCCAGTCAGACACTAACTACTAAGCCACCAGGGCACTACTTTATTTATTATTATTATTACTAGAGTAAAGCCCATTACATGGCCAGCATTCGAGACTAGTGACAAATGCATCCTGATAAACACGTCATTAGTTGTGATAAAAAGTACCTTTCCACATAGTCAAATTCTGCTTTACCCCTCCCTTTTTCACTGCTTCTTCCACAACAGGTAACGCCAGGTAAACAAAATACACATTGACTCAGACTTGCAGCAATAAAATGAACAACCATCTCCTCCTCACATTTTATCGTTATCTCCACCCTAAAGCATTATACTGGTTTTTATTTTTTTTATTTTTTTTATTGAATCTGGTAAAATGTTCTTAATGTAATCTTGATCATAGTTTGTGTAACAGCTGAAATTATACAGGTTCCAGATTATTAAATAGCTGAACAACTTCGAAGAAATCAACTGTCAGAATACTCGATTCGGCAACATTTTTGGCCTGATATCCACTTTAAATAACCTAATAACTCGCGTACAGTGAACGTTAACAAAGACCATAAACGAAAGTGGTCAGTAAAATATGCAAAAAGCAAATAAACCTTATTAAATAAAATTTGATCAAGCAGCAACATTAGCAAAAGTTTTAATTAAATAGAAATTAAGCCTAGGCCAGAATGAGAATTGACATTCATGGTTATAGCAAAGACCATGAGAAATTTAAGTTTCTTAAATGTTACTTTCATTAGCAACATGTTACTGAAAAGTAGTCATAGTTCAGCCGAAATATTTTTCCACATTAAATGCTATGAAAAACATTTTTTTTTAACTGCTTTACGTCTCTCAACAGTGAGGTCTTTAGAGACGGGAAAGGATGGGGGCAAGGAATGGGAAGGAATTGGAAGGAATTCGGCCATGGCCTTTTTAAGGAAGCATCCCGGCATTTGCCTGAAGTGATTTGGGAAACCATGGAAAACCCAAATCTGGATGCCCGGACGGGGATTCGAACCACCGTCCTCCCGAATGCGAGGCCAAAACGCTATCCGTTACACCACCACGCTCGGTGCTTTGAAAAACAAATTTTATAACTGTATTGTGGTAATTAATTTCATAACAGTTGTGTATGTATTAAACTGTGCACCTCTAATTTCTAATATATCTGGTCACTATTATTTTGTGGCAAGAGTATCTTCGTTGAATTGTGATCAATAAATTAAGTTTCACATTGTGTACACATAGTTATTACCTTGATGATTTAAATCTACATAAAAAAGTTAAACTTAAATCTCATTTAATAGCTAGCACATGTATCAAAAACTAGGGTATCATCAATAATGGTAGTATGAATTTATTCTGGAAAAGCTTGTAAGGAAAAACGAATAGGAATCATTTTAATAATATATTTCATGATATGAGTACTTTACTCTGGTTAGATTATCAGAGTATTTGGCTAAGATTTTTTTTTTAAATAAATGCTTTTTACTTTAAATGATAGGCAGCTTGAATACATAGGTAAATGGAAAGGATGGAAGATCTTCAAGAAGGAAAAGAGAATGTAAATGGCATACCAACTAATCACTGGCATACTATTCAGTTATCAAACCTGATGTGCTAATGTGGAATTTAAAAAATGGATAACTTATTTGATTGGTTGATACATTTCACAATTACATACGTTTTGTGTAAACTTTCTGAGTTTTTAATAAACTTCATTGTTTCTTATCTTCTACCAAAAAATTTATTAGATTATGTTTTAAACTAGTTCTTATAACTGATACAGATAATATAGTATAAACAATGAATACCCTTCTCCTTACATGAATTTCTGCATCTATATGTGTCACAAATAAAAATAAATCAACATGTAAATTTAAATGAAGGTACAATTGTAACTTTGTGGTGGCTGTTAATTTGCGAGTGACGGATGGTACGTGACAATTCTCTAGGCAATAGCTATAGAGTAGCGCACAGTCTCCAGACAACACATTTTATTTTAGGGGATTATTTTTTAAATGCAATTCTGAATCAATAACATTCATTGTGATGTGAGAAAGTAGGGCTAGTTGTGTTTTATACAACTGGTAAGCTCCAGAATCCTACTACTGGTACATGTAAGATGAGTTGGTAGTAGATTGGATCACTTAGATGTCGTTTCTTTAGATTTTTTCCTGATTTCCTAGACATAGTCACAAAACAAACCAATCAGCTTGACAAACAAGTAGAAAAGGTTAGAGGAATCTACCATTTTGAGGTACATGGGAAAAGATGGATTTCATTTAAAAATATCAATTTAGCATTCAGAGCTTAAGTGAAGTGGGAAAGGAAAAAAATCAAGTGAGCAGAATAGCTTCAATACGTAGGTAAATGGAAAGGATGGAAGATCTTCAAGAAGGAAAAGAGAATGTAAATGGCATACCAACAAATCACTGGCATACTACTCAGTTATCAAACCTGAGTGCTAACTGTGGTAATGGTTTGATCAAGAAGTTTGAAGTCAAAGAAAGAAAGATCCTGAGAAAAGTCTATAACCTGGTCAATGAAAACTGTGAATACAAAAGAGAATCATGTAATTAATGGACATGTGTAAAAGATTACATATAAGACAAGGATAGTAACATGATATGAATGAACCCAGATTATTTAACCAGATCTTTACATACTTGTAGGACTAGAAAAGCAAGGAGGTGTGGTTCACTGACTTGGAAACACATCTGCAAGAAGTAGGTAAGTGAGGACATCAACCAGAGCATGGTTCCTATAAGAAGAAATTTCAAACACTATGGTTTTCCAGTAAAGCTATAGACAACAACAGACAAAACATGGAGTGAGTTGTAGAAGTTTTATTATTATTTCCTTAATTTACATTGCCTACTGCCTTGTTCTAGTTTCCACAATTTGTTAAAATTTTCTTTATCTGTTTTTGTAGTTAATAGATCTAGACAATTATAGTTCTAAAGTAATTCTACTAATTAAATCTACAATAACATCCATACACCCAAAACACTGAATTCTATGTACTTTCACACAACCAAACTATGATTTGTCTATATAAGATTGTTTATACCTATCACAAAACAGTTTTTCTGCATCACTGCTGAAGTATGCTGATACCAAGGAAGTCAGCTGTGTGTTGCTGGGCAACCACTGACTTGCCGACCACCAAGCGCCAAATGCTATTTTCACACTTTGTGTGCTACTCCTGCCCTTCTCCATTATTGTCCTCCCATTCCCACTCCAACATCAGGAGTTTTCTTCTGGAATAAGAGTAAGACGCTCTTTTACATCTGGAAAAGGTGCCTCTGGTTTCCAGAGGCACTGCAATGCACGCAATCTTAGCCACCTAATCTAAATGTAGTCTCAGCCATGTTGAGTGCTAGTAATTTCCAATTTGAGTGTTCTTATTCCTCTTGAATATATCCCCTTTTGTGCCCTTCTTTCCATTCCTGATGCCACCCACTCACAGCCTCTTTCACACTCAACCAATTTTATTTCTATACATTGCCTTCTTGTGCAATGATGCTAGTTTAGTGGCTTCATCTGGTTAGTGAGAGTTTTATATCAGGTAGTATATAATATATTAATAATAAGATAGGATAGGGAAAACAAACAGTTACCCGTCACTTACCACAGATGAAGGCAGGAGGGCGAGACACGTAAAAACACAAAAACGAATTGCACAATATTTCGACTTTAGTCTTATTCATGTGGAGTGAGACATATGGCAGGGGGAAAGATGTGGTCACATCCCAACCCGCCACATGAATCTAAAGTCGAAATATTGTGCAATTCGTTTTTGTGTTTTTACGTGTCTCGCCCTCCTGCCTTCATCTGTGGTAAGTGATGGGTAACTGTTTGTTTTCCCTATCCTATCTTATTTTCAGTGCCTCGCGGCAGTTTCTTTGTTTCCTTTATCCAATAATATAGTAATAGAATTTGATGCTGAATTTGAAGGTGTGCTCTTAATTCTTTGGTTTGTTTTCATTCAAAAACCTAATGATTGGGTGTGCTTACTTCACCTGTTTGTTTCTTTGAGAATCCACTGTTCTAAGAAACTATTGAAAGGACCATGACCACATATATGGGACAGGGATACGTTTTGAGGCAAACCATAGAAATTCTTTTTTTCATGAAAGCAAGCATGTCAAAGGTTCATGTTGCTATTAACCAGTGTTTTACAAATTTCTATTAATTGGTTGATAGTTTCATCTATTGACTTTCCTGCTCTGAACCTGTACTAATTTAGGTGCATTCCATTTTTTATTCTGTATTACTTCTTTTTTTTTGCAGAATATCTTTTCTTGTGCCTTCTACAGAACATTGAGTAAACGTCCTGGTTGGTATGATTTCAGAAGTTGTGGGTCTTGGCTACTACCTTTAACTATAACATCCACCTCAAAAAGGCTGCCAGCCGCCAGCATGAAGCCTTCTCACTCCAACTGATGGAGAGCCATGGGCTTCTAAAATTTTATTCTATGTGTGTTCATGTGTTTTTTTCATGTACCAACGCTGCATGAATCCTCTTCTATGGTAAGCGGTGGTTTTTATCCTATCATTCATATATATACATATAATAGATATGTGTTTCCCTATTTTTCACATTTCAGCCGCCACTACCTAGCACAGATCACTGATGTTTGTATGTAGTAGTAGCATGGGGTTTCCTATCGTGCACAACATTGGCCAAATACCATTAGCTGTGGGGGTGTGGGAGATACGGGGGTTACAGTTAATCGAAGTAGGGCTTTTTCATATTTCTACAATAGACTTGTGTGTCTTTGTACTTCTCTTTCCTGCCACAACTACACAGCACAGACCATTGATGTTTGTTTGTGGTAGTAGCATCACGTCTCCTATCATGCAGTATGGTGATTAGATGTCAGTAGCTATGGGAGTGTGGGAGATATGGTAGTTGAAAGTGGTCAACCTGGGGCACTTTCGCATTTCGACCAAAGGTGTGTGTGTCCCTATGTATCACTTTTTAGTCAAAAATAGCCAGTGTAGTGTTTGTGTGTAGTAGTAGCTTACATTCACCGATCGTGCAAAATGTTGGCCAAATTTCGGTAACTGTATGGATGTGGGAGATATGATGGTTGAAAGTGGTCGCTCAAGAATTATTTCATATTTCGATCAAAGGCATATGTGTCTGTATATTTCACTTTGCTGCCACAACTGCATAGCGCAGATCACTTATGTTTGTGTGTGGTAGTAGCATCAAGTCTCCCATTATGCACTATGGTGGTTAGATGTTGGTAGCTATGGGGATGTTGGAGACATGGTGGTAGAAAGTGTTCGACCTGGGGCACTTTCACATTTCGACCAAAGATGTATGTGCCATAATGTACCACTTTTTAGCCAAAAGTATCCAGCACAGATCATTTGTGTTTGCGCGTGGTAGTAGCATACATTCACCTTTCATGCACAATGTTGGCCGCTTTTCGATATCTGTGGGGATGGGGAGGGGGGGGGAGATATGATGGTTGAAAGTGGTCAATCAAGGATATTTTCATATTTTGACCATAGGTATATGTGTCCATATATTTAACTTTGCTGCCACAATTATACAGCACAAACCACTGGTGTTTGTGTGTGGTAGTAGCATCGAGTCTCCTATCAAGTGCTATGGTGGTTACATGTCGCTAGGTAGGGGGATGTGGGAGATATGGTGGTTGATAGTGGTCGACATAGGGCATTTTCCTTCTTCTACCAACGACATGTGTGTCCCTATGTTTCAACTTGCAGGAACAACTACCAAGTGCAGACCATGGGCATTTCTGTGTGGTAGTAACCTGGAATTTTTCACCATGCACTATGGTGATTGCATGTCGGTAGATGTGGGGAGGTGATAGTGGTGCGGACCTGATATAAAAATAGACATGCGTCCCTGTATTTCATTCCACAGCCATAACTACCTAGTGCAACACACTGATGATTGTGTGGAACATTAACCTCAAGTCTCCCAATATGCACCATGGTGGTGTCATGTTGGTAGCTATAGGTTGTGGGAGATATAATGGTTGAAATTGGTCGACGGATGGCATTTTCATATTTCCACCAAAAACATGTGTGTCCCTATATTTCACTTTGCAGCCATAAATACCTTGTGCAGATCACTGACATTTTTGTGTGGTATTAGCCTCAAGTCTCCCATCATGCTCTATGGTGGTTACCTGTCGGTAGCTGTTAATCAAAATACTTTACAAACACGAACGAAGTCGTGGGCACCAGCTAGTTTTCCATACAATTAGGATCCTCTCCTGCACCAAGCATACTTTGAATATTTTATTTAGTGATCTCTGGGCATTGTAAGGTAGGTTCATCTGCCTGCATGCCCTACACAATTTGTTGTTACTTTCTCTTTTTGTATTATTTTCTCCCTGTATGCTGCAGCCCTCTGTGTATTCCACCTCTTACCTTGATGGTGTGTTTATTTTTTCTTTTCTTTCTTTTTCTTTCTGTTTCATTGATCAGGATTATAATGATACTCAATAATCTATCTTTAGATCAGTCATCCATCTCTTTAGATTTTGTTCTATTGTCTATAATCTCTTCTGTTCACTATTCTTTGAAGAAACAGTTGGCACATTTGGTATTCTTTGTCAAATTTTCTTCACAATTTTTCCCATTTCCTGCATGGGATATAAACAGCTAACTGTGAGGACTTGGTACAGTATTCTTTTTATGGCTGGTTTTTTCCACGATGTTTTACCCTGTGGATGTTTGCAAACTCTCTGGTACTACTGTACAACTATTCTTTGCAGAGATGGCACCAAAACCAATGTATATTTTTCCTGCTGGGTTATTTGGTTCCTTATTTCAACACTTACTTCCACAATATGGTGTTTTTTTTCCCTTGGACCTGTTCTAAATTTCTACTAAAATCCTTACATTTTTCCATCAAAATTTTGCCCATAGATCTCTTCTGGGATTTGATTTGGCTGAACTGACATGGGTTCATCATACAGAATTAATAGATGTTTCCTTTTTAGAGGCATTTCACACTTTAAATTTTTGTTCAGTTCTTTATTTTCCAAGGGTTATGTATCATCATGACATACCGTTTCTACAATTACAGCATAATTTATGATTTGTATTTTGCTTTTTTGATCTTTTTTCTGGTTTCATAAAAATAAAAATGAATGCAGGAATAGTGTGAAGAATTTAAAAATCTAGGAAGAAATGAGGTAAAAAAATATATAAAAAGAAGAAAATGAGGGTACAAGAAAAAAGAAAGTAATATTTGAATGATTTACAAATGGTAGGATATCATCAGAGGTTGAGACCAGGCAGTTTTCTGATACTAAAAATATATTGATTACCTAGTTAGTGCCTATGGAGTTTTGAAGGGACAGTAGTTTCTGGTAAAACTATGGCAGTTCTCCCATTGGAGCTGTTACTAAAGCACTGGATGCATCATGGCAACAATCAAGGTAGATAAAAATAGGAAATAACAGCATTTGGTAGGTAGTGAGGGTACTTCATCAGAATATATATGTAACTAATGTATTTTGTGTTTAGTTTTCTAGAAAAAAGGGTCTTTATGGATCATTGAAATTGAGGTCAGATGAGAGTAGAGAAGATTGTGGACAAGAAATAAAAAGTAAACTGGTCATGACCTTTACAAAGGAACCATTCCAGCACAGGCCAATTAATTTGACATCAGTGATTTGTAAAATGATGGAGAGTTTGTTATGCAACTATATCAGAAATGTCTGTGAGGAAAGAAACTGGTTTTAAAATCGACAGCATGGCTATAGGCAAGGATATTCATGCGAATCCAAGATGGTGGGCTAAATGCAAGATATTTCAGATGAATTGGACAAGGGAGGACAAGCTGATAGTGTGGCACTAGATTTTTCTAAGGCATTTGACAGAGTGAGCCATAAAATGGTTTTAAATAAACTGAAATCTATTGGATTGGATAAAAAAGTTACTTGTTGGATAGAGGAATTCTTAAAAGCCAGAAAGCAATGTTAAGAGTAGGAAATACATTATCAAAAGAGGTAGAAGTAAACATGGGAGTGCCACAGGGTAGTGTATTGGGACCATTGCTGTTCATAATTCTAATGAATGACTGTGTTGATGGGTTACAGTCAGTCTAGGTATTTTGAAGACGATATGATGGTATACAATAGGATCAAACCGGTGAAGACTGAACTGCTGCAGGGTGACCCGGATAGAATATCTAAATGGGTTGGTCAGCATGGAATGAAGGTAAATGCCAAGAAAAGTCAGCTTATTAGTTTCACAGATAAAAAACAAAAGGTTAATTATGATTATAGGGTGGGGTCAGAATTGCTTGTTGAAAGCTTGAAGTGTAAATATCTTGGCATAACGTTTGATAACAAATTCAATTCGACAGAGCACATTGGGCAGGTGGTAAGAAAAGGCTACAAAATCCTTCATTTCCTGGAGAGGGTGATGAGAGGATGTACCAGAGAAGTTGGGTTACAAAACTTTGGTCAGACCATTGATTGAATATGGTAGTTTGGGACCCACATTTTGGTTATCAAATACAGGAGTTGGAAGGTGAGCAAAGAAGAGCAGCTAGATTTGTTTTTGGAAGGACCCGGTCAGTAACTGATATGATAAGGGAGCTGGATTTGGACTCTTTGGAGGAAAGGAGAAGGGTGAGGAGAGTGCTGGGAATGTACAGCGCATATGTTGGTGATGGAGCTTGGAGGAATATTGGATAAAGAATTAGGAATAGTGCATGGGTGGGGAAAGGTGACCATGACCACAAGCTTGCGCTCAATTTCATGCATAAGGGAGTGGGAAAATTGGGTGTCGGATTGGAAGAAATTACTTAGTGTAGTGATGAATAATTTTCCAAAAACGATTAAGGAATTTAGAGTTAAAACTTGTAAATCATAGTAAATGGGGGAGGAATTTAGCATTCCAACTATAAAAGAAATTAAAAAAAAAAATGTATATAAAAAAGGGGCAAATGGATGACTGGAGAATTTGCCACCACAGTGTTAGCTCCATCGCAATTAAAAATTAATAATAATATAAAATTTGTTGAAGAGATGCACATTTTGTCACCATTAAGTGACGCTGCCTTGGCCAACCAATTGGCTAATTCGTTTCCTTCTGTTACCGTGTGCCATTATCCCAAATGAATGTTACTTTTGAGTTCTAATTCTATTACTGGTTGATACATAGTATTTCATTTTAGTGGCAAATGGTATGAACCATACAGCCAGTGATTTGAATATTTATAAATAATGAGCTTGAATTAATTACAAGTATTAGCTATACATTCAATTAGAAAGTTGATAATGATGTGGAAAGTGATGAAATTCAACTAAAATATAATTTTTGTTTTCCTGAGTGTGTCTTGTGTAGTTCTTTTATGGGCAGATCTGCTTGTCTGAATGTGCAGTCCCATCTGTTGTCATATGTCTGTGCTATTTCTGACTGCAGACAGATAGAGTATTTGATAGATATCTGATTTAATCTTCTGGAGGAAGACCTGTATCTTGGTTGGGAGTTCCATAGTATGTCTGATCAGTTTTGCTAGCAATTGTGATGATGCGTCCTTTTGCAGAAGAATCCATGGTATAAATTCCCAACACACGTACCATCACATTTACAAGAAAGGAAATTGCCACTGGAGTGTGCGCTCCACATTGCAATTAAAATCAAATTTAAAAAAATTGACCTAGATGGTTTCCAGGAAACCTATGTGACTGTACCAGGAACTCAGCCCAGATCTGGTATTTTTTTGAACAGACCTCATAAGTTATAAGTCAAGAAAGCAGCTAGCTGGCTTTAAGGAAAGTATGCTTTTTCTTTTCATTTTTTCAGCGCTGACACTGGTACGTGAGCAATGGTTTTGTCAAATAAAACAAAGTTGCAGCCATTAGCTGTAAACATCACTCTGTTTTATAGTTGTATGTTTGTGCCAGTGCATAGATATGACATATATTTTGTGATTAAAATTACATTTTCTATTCCAGTACGTCCACAGAAACAAAGTTTTGATACAGACAACAAATTCAAAAACTTTAATTTCAAGACAAGAAGTTTAGTTTCAGAACATATTTGTCCTTCAACACAGTGTGCTATCTTTATGAGAGCAATATACAAAGGAGTGTTTATTTGCCCAATATTACCAGAACTTTTGATGAAATAGATGTAATTAAAACTCAAGTCTCATTTTTTTTTTAAAATTCTGGCTAATGAAAGAAGTGAGTTATTTGTTTAACTGTTCTATTACAAATAGCATGCAAGTTTTCAAAGCTGCAAACAAATACTAGAGTTTCACCAGCTGAAATGAATCAAAAATAAACATTTTTAGTCTATAACAGTTCAGATACAAAAGTCTTCATTCTTTAATACCCCAATTGCCTAAGACAAGCAATCAAAAATAACTCACATGTAGATATTCCAGCTCCTGCCATAGTTATGACATTTGCACATTTATTTTCTTCTAAATATTTCACTATGGCTTCAATAGTTGGCTCCTCCAAAATCTGAACAAAAAATTAAATAAATAAAAAATGCATTACAGGCTGATACATAATAATAAATTATGCCTACAGCTAAACCTAAATACGGAAAGGTGGAATGTAAAGTCTAGTATATTAGAACATATATTAAAAAGAGAGAATCAGATAGGTAGTTAACAAGTTCTTACCTTATCTACAGGCTCTTCAACTTCTTCATCATCTCTACGGAATCCAAATTTTTTGGCAAAATATTGAGTAATCCGCTCAATATCCCATCTGTCAGAAACATCACTCAATGATGCTGCTGGTGCTGCCCCATCTGAACTGCTGCCTTCTGTTCAAGAGAATATATATATATAGTTACCAGGAAATAATAGGAGCTAATTAGCAAATGTATTTACAAAAAAGGGATGTGAAATGAACCACCACTTACCTTAGATGATGGTATCATGGGGTGAACACACAAATAAGCACAAAACACAGGAAAAACAATGAATATTTTGGGACTTGGCCCTTTGTCAACAGGAGAAAATCAAGGAGGGAGGGTGGTGTGGAGACTATTTCACAGAATGACTGTTAGTCAGGAACATGGTGGGGTAAATTCAAACAGAGGACAGGGAGAGGGGGACAGTGAACTGGAGCTAGTACCTGAGCAATGCAAATTGTTGCAAAAAAAGTGCAGAAAAATACATTAAAATGTTCATAACATAAATTAGAGAAAGTAAAAGTAAATAAGTAAACAAAATAAAATTGAAAAAATATAATGATAATAGTAATAAAAGAATCTATGTAGTTAAACGTCACCTCTGGTATGTGGTAGTTCAATATATTGTAGACAGTGGGCATGGAGGCAAGTAGAGGATAGAGGAAAGGGAAAGTACTGACTGGGTACTATCTCAAATTGAGACCAGGAGGTTGCCTTGTGCCTAGTTTGTATTGGTAGGCAAGTTCCCACCTTCTGAGTTCAGAGGAGCTGCTGTTGTTTGGGAGGTCTCTGATAGCACGTACCGTGAAACAAGAATTGAAATTATTAGTGTCATGGGAGATGGCATTGATAGCTACTGGATGGAAAACTGTCTGACGGTGGCCATTCATTCTAATGGCTAACAGATTGGTAGTCAAACCTATGTAGGAAGCCAGGCAGTGTTTGCAGGTCTATTACGTGGGAGGTTTCACAGGTGGCGTGTCCTATGATAGGAAAGTTCTCGCCAGTGATAGGGTTGGTGAAAGTGGTGGAGGCATGGTGAATGTCGCACATCTTACAGCGGAGTCTATTGCATGGGAAGGATCCTTTGGGCTGTCTGCTGGGACGAGGAAGACTGTTTGTGGACTAGTAGCTGGCTAAGGTTGGGAGGCCTGCTGAAACAAGTTCTGGGAGAGCCAGGGAGGATTTTTGGAAGAATGGATCTAATTTCTGGGCAGGTTAGTAGGAAATCATAACCCTGCCGAAGCATTTTATTGTTGGATTCAAGGCCAGGGAAGTATTGTGTAACCAGGACTGGACTATGGTTGGTTTCAGGCGGTTTGGAGCAGTCAATAGGTGGATCAGGTTGCAATGTGGCTAGTTTAAGTTGCTTGTGAACCAAAGCTGGGGGATAATTGTGGGATACCTATGCTTGTGAGATGTTGTTTGAATATTCCATAATGGATTTCTGATTGGAGCATATACGACTGCCTCGAATGCCATAACTGTAGGGGAGGGAACATATGGTATGATACGGATGGCAGCTGTCAAAATGGAGGTCCCAAACAACAGCAGCTCCTCTGAACTCAGAAAGTGGGAACTTGCCTACCAAAACAAACTAGGCAACCTCCTGGTTGCAATTTGTGATAATACCCAGTCAGTTCTTTTCCTTCCCTCTATCCTCTACTTGCCTCCATGCCTACTGTCTACAGTACATTGAACCACCACATACCAGAGGTGATGTTAACTACATAGATTCTTTTATTAGTATTAGCATTATATTTTTTCAATTTTATTTTGTTTACTTATTTACTGTTACTTTCTCAAATTTATGTTATGAACATTTTAATGTATTTTTCCGCACTTTTTGCATTGCTCCTATCCACTGTCCCCCTCTCCCTGTCCTCTGTTTGAATTTATCCCCACCATCTTCCTGACCAATGGTCATTCTGTGAAACAGTCTCCCACACCACCCTCCCTCCTTCATTTTCTCCTGTTGACAAAGAGGCAAGTCCTTAAATATTCATTGTTTTTCATGATACCATCATCTAAGGTAAGTAGTGGTTCGTTTCGCATCCCTTTATATATATATATATATATATTATTATTATTATTATTTGCGGATAAGCCCATTAGGACTACGCAAAGTACTCAGAAGCGTTTGATTGCTTTCCTTTGTGCCCATATTTCCTTCATACGCTTGCTGTGGGCTTCTTTCCTCTCATCTGACCATGTTGTTCCTGATCTTTTCTTTAATCTTTGCTCCCGGTCAACTTGCCACTTGTGAATTTTTGATTTAAATGTGTCTCTGTTTTCGAAATCTTCTGGAACAATTCCTGCTAATTTGAGGTCTTTCTTGATTTCTCCAATCCATTTCATTGTATCCGATATTGATTTACTTCGGTTTTCATAGAATTCAACTATTTGTCTTGTAAGTCTGTTAGGGTTCATTCTTTTGATGTGTCCATAAAATTTTAGTCGGCGTTTTCTAATATCACTGTGAATGTCTGCATATTGTAGAATTTCCTGATTACTTTTGAGTCTGTACTGGTCTCCTATGAGTCTTGGGCCCAAAATTTTCCTTATAATTTTGCGTTCTTTTTTCTCAATGTTTTCTGTATCTTTTTTTCTGTTAAAAATAAGTGTTTCTGATCCATAAAGACATTCAGGTTTAATAACTGTATTGTAATGTCTCAGTTTTGTGTGCATGGAGATGCATTTTTTGTTGTAGACATTTTGTGTTAGGCGATAAGCTGTTTCCATCTTTTGGCATATAATTTCATTAGCTCAAGCTTCAGTTCCGTTCTCTTGGATTGTTTCACCGAGATACTTGAAGTATGAGACTCGTTTAATTTTTCCATATTTTGTCTCCATGTATTTTGGCGTTTCTTTATTGCAGGTCATAAATTCTGTTTTCTCGAATGAAATCTGTAGACCCACTTTCTCCGCTACTTCTTTCAACAGTTCGATCTGTTTTTGGGCTATTGCAATGTCACGCGTTAAGATTGCTAAGTCGTCTGCAAATGCTAGGCAATCTATCTTCAATTTTCCTCTGCCTAATATAATTGGCTGGTCAATTCCAAGGATTGATTTTTGTTTCCGCTATTCCTGTAACACTTTTTCAAGGATGCAGTTGAACAGTAACGGAGAAAGTCCGTCTCCTTGTCTTACTCCTGTTTTAATAATGAACGGTTCTGATATCTCCCCTAAAAATTTTATTTTGGACTTTGTCTCTGTTAGTGTTTGTTGTATTAAAGCAAGAGTTTTGGGGTCTAAGCCTTGTTCTTTCAATATTTTGAATAATGACTCTCGATCAACTGAGTCATATGCTTTTTTAAAATCTACAAATGTGCAGACTAAACGGTTGCTACAAATTCTTTGATGTTTGAGGATAAGTTTTAGGTTGAGTATTTGTTCTGCGCAAGATCTACCTGGTCTAAATCCTGCTTGATATTCTCCGATCCTCGGTTCTAGTTGTTGTTGAGCCCTATCGAGGAGACACTGGGAGAAAATTTTGTATAGCACTGACTGCAGTGAGATTTCCCTATAATTATTAACACTTGCTCTGTCTCCCTTTTTGTGTAAAGGGTGAATTAACGCATTTTTCCAATCTTCTGGAATTTTTTCTGTTTTCCAAATGTCTTGGATAATTTTTGTGATCTCTTTTATAGTTTTTGATCCTGCTGCTTTTAGAAGCTCTGCAGTGATTCCATCTTCACCAGCTGCTTTGTTGTTTTGAGTCTTTTGATTTGCCTAACAATTTCATTTTCATCAGGTGGTAATGAATTTGGATTTTGTTCTTTAGGTTCTTGTGGTGCGAAACGTTGTATTGGTTCGGGACAATTTAGGAGTTTTTCAAAATACTCTGCGAGCACTGTACAGTTTTCTTTATTGTTTATTGCCAGTTGCCCCTTCTCTTTCTTAAAGCAGAGGCTTTGTGGTTGATATCTTGTGAGTTTTCTTTTGAAAGTTCTGTAGAAATTGCGTGTGTTGTTTTTCTGGAAGTCTTTCTCAATTTCAAGCAGTTGCCCATTTTCATATTTCCTTTTGGTTTGTCTGATTAGTTTTGCTGTTTCCTTCCTACTTTTCAGGTAATCTTTGTAGTTGTCATCTGTTTTTCTGTTGTTCCATTTGATGTACATTTGATGCCGTCCTTTGATTGCTTGGTCACATTGGTTGTTCCACCAAGGGTGTTTTCTGCGTTTTTGCTGTGGGATTAGTTTTTGTGCTGTTTCAATCAGTTTGGTTTTGAGTTGTTGCCAATTTTCTGATTTCTTTCTGTCCAGTTCTTCTGTAAATGAAGGTTGAATTTTGCCTGCATCGAATTTTGGGATTGGTGGTTTCTTTTTGATGATCCTTTGTGGTATCAACTTTAATTTAATTCTTGTCAAGTAATGGTCAGAATCTATGTTTGCACCCCTTCTAACTTGGACATTCAAAATTTCTCTGTGGTTTGGATATGAGATGGCTACATGATCGATTTGGAACTCGCCTAAGAGTGAGTTTGGTGCTCGCCATGTCATCTGTTTTGATGGTTTCTTTTTAAAATTTGTTGACATGATTTTTAGATTGAATCTACTGCAGAGTTCAACTAATCTCTGTCCGTTTTGGTTGGTCCATTTGTGAGCTGGGTATTTTCCGATTGTTTTTCTATATCTTCTTTCTCTTCCTAGTTGTGCGTTAAAGTCCCCTACTAAGATTTTGATGTGGCTTTGTGGGATGTTGTATATCGTTTCTTCTAGTGTTTCCCAGCATTGATCTACCTTTCCACGATCTGTTTTATTATCCTTGTTGATTGGCATGTGCGCATGTGTGTATGTTTTGTTTGCACATTTGATGGAGATCGTCATTAGTCTGTTATTTACGGATTTCACATTCGTTACCGAGTTCAGTATGTTTTTGTTAATCGCAAAAGCTACTCCTAAATGTGGAGTATTTTTCAGGATTCGTTTGTTAGTCTTACTTTTGAAGAGTCTGTAATTGCCAAAGTCCATTGCATTTTCATCTGTTAGTCTTGTTTCTTGAAGTGCTAGTATCAGAATTTTTTGTTTGTCTAGGGTTTCCTGTAGTTCGTGTAATTTTCCTGCTCGCAAGAGTGTGTTTATGTTCAGTGTTCCACAAAAAGTTTTGGTTTTAGGGCGAAGTTGGCCAGAGGTCTCCGATACCCTCCGTTCGCGTGTCATACCAGATGCCCCAGAATCCGAAAGTCTGGTTGTACTGTCCCTGACAGCAGTGGATTGGCTACCACCTGGGGTAATATGTTGATTTCTGCCACGCTTCATGGTACTTAAGAATCAAATTTTTTGGACCAAAGCCCAGTTTTTTAGGACTGGAGGGGTTAGTTCCAGAACATGTGGTTCTTCCGCCCCCTCTGCCGTTGGGAACAATCCTATTCCTCTTCCGCCTTTGAGGCCGTTGACCATGGTGTGTTTGGTCCGCGAGAGCTATTTTATTTCGCTCAAGTCCGCCGGTAAACCGGTGAGGACCTCCCTATCCGCCACCTGGGACGCGCCACGTGGGAGTGTCACCTCTCCCCCTGCTACGACAACGTAGTAGGTTCGTGAATATATATATATATATGGTTATCAGTCAACACAGCTGTACAATGAATTCAAATACCAAAGAGTGTAGGGTATGTTTATTTTGAGATATCACATTGAAATCAGAATCTATAACAATATTCTTAGCTATAATTTAAGTTTCCAATTTGAATCTCTACACTTGTAAGTAATAAAGGACATAAATGTGAAAGGTTGCCCATTTCTATCCTTGTTGAACATGTAAATATAGAATTAACATTTATAGCATTTCATAAATAGTTAATTACTTATATTTTTATCACAATTCATTTGTAATCTAGATTGAAGGATAAAATAAAAATGAATTAAAGGCCGCTTCTGATTACTAAAGAAATTCGTACCAACAAACATTTTTTTTTAAATTCTTCAATAAGCATTTAAAATATTTCTAAATGATTACATATACTGTCCTAAAAGAAAATATTCACAGCTACTAATTTCATTATGGATAAATGTATTTCACACACTCAACATTTAAATGTCACATGTTGCTGGCATACAGCAAAACTTAGTCAAGTTTTGGGGTTCCGATCAAGAAATAGAAACTTTATGGATCCAGTAATCTGTCTATCAATCCATCTGTAACACTCTCCTACGTTCTGAATCCTTTAATCACTACTTTAATTCTCACTAACCTTAAAATGACTATAAATCAGAAACATTAGTTTAACAGAAGCTTTTACTTGTATGTTGCAGTTAGTATACTAGTTACAAGATATTTCAGGCAAAATGGATAGGGCAGGTCAAGCTGACTGAACCATAGGCCAGCTTAGAGGCATTTGGCATGATATCTAATTAGGTAAGTCAATATGGAATGAAGTTTTTTTTTTTCTTTTGAGTTTATGGTTTGTCGACATGGAGATGTTTAGAGCCGAGGGAAGATGGGGACAAAGAATTGGAAGGAATTCTATTATGGAGTTTTTAAAGGAATCATCCTGGCATTCATTTGAGTTATTTTGTGAAGCCACAGAAAATCTTAATCTGGATGACTGATCAGGAATTAGAATCCATATCTCTCCGAATACCAAGCTCTATTAAGTGCCAAATGGAGTGTGCTCATTAAGTATGCAGGAAAATAATGGTTTTGTATGATAAGGAGGAGGAAGAATTGCCTGTTGAAAGCAACAGAAGTTTAAATAACTTGGCATATCAGTATTCCCATGAGGACTCACAAAAATACATTTGACCTACAAGAGGACAAACAATCATAAATTACCTGATATCCAATGAAAAACTGAGACAACTGATACCTGACCCAAGAGTCCATGGGACATATGAAATTAAACTGGACCACCATCTTCTGGTAGGTACAGCAAGATTTCCAGCCTGCCTGTCTTCTACAGCAACATCAAAAGAAGAAAAACATAAACAAAACACAATGTTCAACAGAGTTGAACTCTTACAAGATCCAGGCATCAAATGGCTGTATCAGAGAAGACTAAGTAAAATTGCATATAAGTATAAAATAGAGGAAACTATTGATTTAGAAAGGGAAAATTCAACTACATTTTTGAAAGAAGTGGCAAACGAGAGTATAGGAATGAACAAATACTGGAATAGAAAAGAAGATTAAGAGTCCGGTATGTAGAAATAGAGAGATTTGACAACATGGAAGGGAGAGGGTACATACAATACATCGGAATTTTTTCATCTACTATCAAGAAAGAGAGATGACAAGAAAATCACCCACTGCAATCAAAATTATTAAAAAGTTAAACAAAGATGTAAGATGTCTCTCAGACATTCAAGTGATTTAGAGATCTACTAATATATTTTCAAGACCTATGGACACAAAATAAAGTGGAAAAAATCATCCCTATCAAAGTCTAATAGTTCAATTAAGATTTGCATAAATAATTAGAATCAGTGCTGAAATCCTATAAAAGTAACAGATCTCCCAGTTAGGATGGCATCCATAAGGAACTTTTTAAATTCAGTGACAAGACATTCAAGGAACTACTACTGAACTTTATGAACAAGATCTGCAGAGAATAATACCCACTGTAAAGCTGGAGCAGAGGGAAACTGTAATCACAATTCATAAAAAGTTAAGGTCAGATATATCAATAACTACAGATGAATAAGATTGTTCTGGTTATAAAATCTTCTCCAGCACCATTAAATAAAAATTACATAATTTTTATTAACCTCTCCTCGGAGAAGAATAGAAAGAGTTCCAGAAAGTAGATCATACGCAAATGGCTATTTCACACTCAAGATGTTAATCCAGTTCATTTATTGATTTTAAGAAAGCTTTTGATACAACTAACAGGAGACTTTGAAAAATCTTAGCAGAAAGTAACACCACACCAAATATCGTAAAAGAAATTTGAAACATGTACAGCCACAATCTAAACCGGACAATAGCTGTCGGTATGAAAAAGTATCGGCTAAGGAATAAGACAAGGATGTTGCCTACTGCCACTTCTATTCAACATATACATAAAATCATAGTAGCTGGTGACAAAAACCCCATGGAAGAATGAATATAGACAGACACTTCAATTTAGACACATAACTGTTTGCAGATGACAAAGTACTTTTTGCAGAATCTGAAGATGATCTGTAGAGATCAGCATATAACTTTCATAAGACAGCAAAAGAGTACAACATGAAGATTTCCTCAATAAAACCAAAGTTATGGTCTTTATTTGTAAATACCACAACAGAACCAAAATTTCAATAGATGACTCCAAGAGCAAGTATCAACATTTAAATACCAAGAATACAACTTCCGGTTTGCTCTAGATAACAAAAGTGACAAGAATTTACAACTTTCACAAAAGTTACGGGAATGTAAAATATTACTTTCAGACCACCTCATATTTAACAGTAAAAATAATCAGGCTATATAAAAAGGTTCTGCTGCTAGGTAGTAGGCATGGGAGAAGTGTAGGCCCTCTTCTGCAAGATCAGTTAGGAACAGGTTACCAGGTCACAAGTTTTTCAAACTTAGTGCAACATTAGGTCAGATCATAGAGGATATAGATTCACTTTGTAGGAGATTCACTAAGGATGATAGAGTTGTGATAGTGGGAAGTGTGGGGAATAGTACTGATAGAAATGTGAGTTATAGTATCGAGAGTGCCCTGAGCTAGGTGGTGAAGGGGGTGCAGCAAACGAGGGTTGAGCTCATGCAGGTCCTAAGTCGTCCTGGCCGGCCACAGTTGAAACATGCTGTGACGCAGGTAACTGTGGAAACGGGGGTGCTTCTTGGGAAAGGTATTAGTTCTGTCTTGGAGGTTGTGTTGTGTCTGTGAGCACCATTGGTAGATAGCGCTTCATTAGGCATGGCCTACACCTACATAGAAGGGGCAAGGGGGTACTTTCTGTGTTAATGGCCGAGGCTTTAAGAGAGCCCATTTCCAGTGATGATGGGGTCAGGACTGTGGCTTTTCTTACATTAGTGGCTGCTGGTGTGGGCATGGAAATAAATGATCAAAATGATACTGATTGTAGATCCATGATGGGAAAAATCACAAATGCTAAAGAAATTAATGAAGTTGCTGAAACAATAGCTGACTGGCGCAGATCTAGGAAGAAGGAGCCAATAATAAGGGTGTTACTGGAGAAGTGTATTAGTGTAGAACTATAATGAACGAAGTAATTGAATGTGCAAACTTAATAGAGATACATGAATCCCAAGTAATTATAGGTGTAAGATCTTGGTTAAAAGAATAAGTACTAACAAAGAGGTTTTTGCCAATGATCACAAAAGATATATATTCTTCAAAGTTCTCTTACAATGTAAATACCAGAATTCTGAATAAAGCAATCTGACAACAGTTACACAGAAGATTGTAGGAAAAGCACATTCACTCGAGAGGACAAACTCGCATCAAACTCCCCAACTTTGATGAAAGTAAAGCTATGACATTTTGAGATATACTAAGCTGACCAACCACGTGGAACTACTCGCTTTACGTTACAACACGAAGTCAACTGCTGGAACAATGAGCGCCATTACGATATGCAGTTAACTGTTTGAAATCTGCTGGAAGGCTGAGCTACATTATGACGTGATGCTGACTCTTTGAAAACAGCCGAAAAACTGAGCTACATTGCAACAGGATGTTAACTGTTTGAAAACTGCCGATAGACTGAGCACCAGCCCAGATGTCTGGCTTCTACTTATTGGGTCGGTTGACCTTGTGACGTCAGCAAAACCATTCAAAAATTATATCTTCAAATGTACTCAATAGTTTAACTCTTAACTAATACCTGGGCTTCTTGATATCTTATGCTATCTGTTTCAATTTAGTTTAGTCTTCAAAAGGATTTCAATCAAATTAATTTTAAATCCTCTTACGTCATCGGTCCATCAGCCCTGGTGCACTTTTCCTAACGATTATGACAATTCATTTCTAAAATCTCATTTACGAGGGTGGTTCAAAAAATAAGGTCTCCTATTTTTTTTAATATAGAAAATCACATTTACTCACCACTTGTGATACATCATTGGAAACCTTGAAGTTTTAGCCATTTTTCTATGTAATCGCCTTCCCGTTCGATGACCTTCCACATCTGTGCCACTAGCTTTTTGATCATGTCGTCGAACCAGTCTCCTGCCGCGTCATGAAGAAATCGAATGACTGCGACCAGCACTTCCTTGTCTGACTGGAACTTCTGGCCTCCCAGGCTTAAGTGCGGGAAACATGATAGTCACTTGGGTAATGTCCGGGTTATAGGGGGAGGTGTTCAACGAGACCCAAAACCAAATTGTTTAACGAGGGAGGTTGTTTGATGTGAGACATATGGATGCGCGTTGTCATGGTGCAAAGACATTCCCTTCATGAGCATTCCTCTTATTTTGCTCTGGATAGCCTGCTGTGGTTTCTTCAGAGTTTCGCTGTAGTGGTCTGAGTTAATTGTTGCGCCTCTTGGCATGAAATCAACCAACAATACCCCCTTACGGTCCTAAAAACAGTCGCCACAACCTTACCATCTGACTTCTCTGTCTTGAACTTTTTGGGCTTTGGTGAAGGCGGGTGACGCCACTGTTTGGACTGCTCCTTTGTTTCAGGAATATAATGATGCACCCAGGTTTTGTCCCCAGTCACTATCGCTTCTAGGAAGTCTTCCCCTTCCACTTCAAAGTGGCAAACAAATTCTTTAGCACATTCCACATATTTTCTTTTGTGTTCATCGGTGAGTTGTCTGGGAACCCACCTGGCAGACACTTTACTGTATCCTAGAGATTCTGAATCAATTGAGCATGCAGAGATTTTGCCACACCCTCCATTAAGTCATTCAGTTATCTCATCAAGAGTTATCCTTTGGTTACTGTGCACCATCTCATCAATTTTGGTCACTGTTTCGTCGGACAAGCTCGGTCTTCCAGGCCGCTCCTCGTTGTGGACGTTGCTGCAACTGGCAGAAAACTCCCAGCTCCACTTTCGCACATTTTTAATGTCCATACACTTTCACTAACTGACGATGGATTTCTATTGGTATAACGTTTTCGCGTTCAAAAATCGGATCACTGAGCGCAGTTCGCACCTGGCGGTTGAGCTAAGTGGCTGTTCCATCGCAGACGCCGGTCAAGCAGTGACTGATTGTCCGATTGAGCTCGAACCTGTACCAAGTGGCAGAATCAAGGAACAAGGCATTGTTGCCAGATTTTGCCTAGCATTGTTGGTGTTTACGCAGCATCTTTGGAGAACTTATTTTTTGAACCACCCTCGTATCTTGTGGATGGTTCAAACTTTCTATACGAACCTGTATATATTTTTAACCCTATTAATTTACTCTATCTTCTGATATAAATTTATTGTTTTTATGACTTTTATTTTAAATTTCGATTTTTTCCTCTTAATTAAAAATCCTAATTATGCTTTACCTAATAACTCTACTTTGTGTTCAAAATATTCTAGAAAGTGCTGACTATTACTCGTGATACAAGATCAAGTATAACTTTATGCAATTCCAAGTTATTTTAACTTTCCTCACTGAACAAATGGCTTAAAAAGATTAAAAAAATCAAATTATCGCTTAAATTTTTCTGGGCATAATGAATACTCTTTAAAATGACCCTTATGACGTTTTAGTGGTTGAAACGAATGCAGAAAAATCTGTTAAGGTTGAAAACTGCTTTATCTGAAAATTCTATGTTCCACTAAAGCCACCATGAAATTGAACTATAAAGAATGTAGCTACTGGGAATAGCTAGTACAAATGCTTTTGGCGAGCTTATAGATGCGTTACAGTTCGTAGTTTCCGCGATCTTTCTGTCAATAATTTTTCTTTTAAACTAGATATTTTCTGAAATGGAACTGTAGTTCTCACTGCATAACTGTAGTGAGCTCCCCAGGCAGTGTCATTGACCACTCCTTCCTACGTGCTATACCAATAAATTTATTTCAACCTAGCAGCCATGTCAACGACGGACTCGAAAGATCATCCAGAGTGATAAGTATTGGTGCCTGACTTATGAGTACAATAGTGGAGCCCCAGTAAGTTACATGGATTGGTGGAAACACACATTAGTAGCTTACACTCTCTTATGGTCTTGACAGATGCATACTCTTTCAAGTTTAGGAAGGCTGATCACGTAACATGATGGACAAATTCTTAAAGAAGTAAATATATTTAGGGAAGTAGTTCTGTGTATTGCATGCCACTATGTCTTTCTGTAGTTGCTAAGACTCACAGGAATTATTGCCCTACTAGGCACAGCACACTATTTACAGAAATTCCTGTTTATTACATTTGTGTGTGGCAAATGGAACATATGTAACTTGGTATCCCAATCAATAATGCCATACACACCCACCAAGTCAATGCAGGCACTGCCTACACTTTTCTTGAATTGATTTGGACAATTTTTGTAACTAAATTTCTTTGGTCTATGTGACACTAGATGCCTTAAATTTCTGTTACACATAGATATCAGCAATCTTAGCAAATACATTAAATTTTGTTTAGTTCTTGTGCTCTGTTTGGATATTATTTATATGCAAATTTCAACAATTTTGTCATTTGTCACTCACTCAACAACTGACTGCTCATCATAAAAACTCTCAGGTACTTAACGCAGTAATAGAAAGCCTAATTTTGATGCACTCTAACTTTTAACCTCAAATTATAAGAAAAGTCTAAAATGGTAAATTTCTGTATATCTACCCATTATCTACCCCAAATGTGAAATTTATTTCATGCTTGATATCTTCATATATATCAGATTTTCACTACAGACCAAGATTACCAAGTTAAACTAATGTATTAAATTTTTTCTTAATACCTTTCCTTACTTTGGAAGTTATTGAAATTTAAATTTATTGTTAACTACGACATCAACTCTGTCATAATAATTCCTCTATACTTCTGTGGTCCAAGAAGCTCATAATTTGGTAAACATGACTGGAAGAAGTAAGTTTATTCAATGATATCATGTAAATATTTTCTCATCTTTATTAAGATATGAAATTGTAGTTGGAAAACATGTAATTTCTATGATACACAATTCACTCATCTCTATCATGACAAACATTAAAATTCTTGATTTTACTAAAGAAAACATCACAGGAGATGCAAAATGCTGTTTTATGTTGAGAGGACATTTGTACATAAGCAAACGAGTCAGCAGGCACTTTTTACCCTTCACATGCTGCGGTAAAGACAACAGAGTGGGGAAAGAGTACAGCGAGTTGCCTCTGTTAATTGAACACATTATAGTACCAGTTTATAAGGATGGGGACACAAGTGGGTTGAAATTTATAGACACATTGGTTTTACGTCATTTGTGGGCAAGTTGATGGAGAGTTGTATACCTAGCTACATTAGGAAAATCTGTGGGGAAAAGAAGTGATTTATAAGTCATCATTGAGTTAGAAAAGGTTATACAGAGGAAACTCAGTAGGTAGGTTACGTACACAATATTTCAGATAAAATGTTCAAAAGAGTCTAAGTAGGTAGTGTGGCACTGATCTTTCTAAGGCATTTGACAAATTTGGTTGTGAATAAGATTAAGACCATTGAGTTAAGCCAAGATGTATCTTGCTGGCAGGGCAACATTTAAGCATAAGGTAAGAGGCTGTTGCCTAAGGGCCCGCACCACAAGTAGCAGAGCTAAAAAAAGGTCACCCATAAATTTTTTGGACCGAATTTCGAATTTAAGCCCCCGGTCAGTGGGTCCATTGCCGACGTGGGGGTTCCGCACCACATGATAGCCTAGGGGTCCACAAAGCTTAAATGTGGCCCTGCTTGCTGGATAAAGGAATTCTTAAGAGCTAGGAAGCAAAGAGTTATAGCTGGTAATGCAATACCAACGGAGATGGATATGGGAACAGGTGTGCCATAGGGTAGAATATTGGGACCATGTTAATGATTCTGTTACATGGCTACAGGCAGAGACCAGGCTGTTTGATGATGATGTAATACTGTATAATAGGATTACATTGGGAGAGGATAGTGAGCAAAGGGATCTGCATAGGTTATCTAGTTGGGGGGATAGACAGGGAAGAAATCAACTTATCAGGTATACAAATATGAAAATAAACGTTTTGTATGATTATTCAGTGGGTGTGGAATTATTTGTTGAAGGTATAAAATGAATAAAAACTGGGCATATCAATTGACAGTAAGCTAAATTGGGGAAGACACACTGGGGAGCATGTGGGTGAAGGTTTCCAGAAACTTCATATGTTGGAGAGGAGAATGAAAGGATGTACCAGCAAAGTAAGAGAGATGGGTAGTCCTGGATTTCCCATTAGGCTGTATAGGCTCCAGCCTAGTGTAACAGCCCTCATACCTGAATTTTGAATAGCATTGTACTGTATGAAGTATTTGTAGTGAGCTAAAGTTTGCTTGAAAGTGATTTGGTATGTTTGTTTTGTAATTTCTTGTAAATCAGTGTATATATACTTTGTTTTATGTAAGAAAATTATTTAAAGTCGATTTAATATGTTTAAGAACCGAATGATGCAAGAGAATGTCTTAAATGTTTGTAATTCCATGTATTAATGTAAGTTACGATGTCTACTGGACAATTTTCTACAGTTTGAAAGGATTTCTGTAAATAATTTTGTATTTAAGTATCTCTAATTACCATTTCTGATCATTTTGTAATGTTATTAATTAATTTTGTATCAATTCCGATTGTTTTTAATATGTTTGATTGTTTGAGTGATTGTTAATGATCGAGAAATATCGGGCGGATGCCTTTGAAGAATTCTCGTAATTTCGATAGAGACTATATAAACAGATCGGCTGGACAGAGCAGTTAGTTAGTTAGTTAGTTGTCATCATTCAGTGTTAGAGAGTTCACAGATATTATCTTTGCGACTATTTAGAAGTGCATATCTGTATTGTATCTATGCTTGTGAATATCGCTGACTTGTTTTGATCAAAATAAACAAACATCTTCAAACATAATTTTTTTTGGTGGACTTTTTTAATTAATTAATCAGTAATTAAACCACCGAAGAACCTTAATACTAGGGGCGGCAAATTTCCTAGGGTGCCCACTTTAGTAAGCCGTAAAATTTGTGTGTGATTATAAACGTAATAGAAAAACGTCTACTGTAAATTTTCATTTAAGTGGTGACATCTAGTAGTGAAGTGAAACTTGGAACAATTAATAGAAAAGAAAAATACGTTTACTATAAATTTGCATTTAGGTAAGTGGTGACAGCGAACAATTAGCTAAATTATTAATTTAATTCTTCATTAGTTTCCTGACTTTCTATCTTGTTCAACACAGTCTGTAGCCCGTCATATATTTCTGAAGGAAGACTACAGACAGAGATAAGTTTCTGCTGTTAGACTTACATTTCATGATTTCTATAATAAAAATACTTAAACCCTTACTGCATACTGGGACATATATGGCACATACCATTTTCTTTTTTTGTAGAACTCATATTTGAGCAAATACTTTGAAAGGGCATGTTAGGACAGATATAGTACACAATCAAGAAGAGCTGTGCAAATATTAAATGTGGTCTGTTTAGAGAATAAGGAAATATGAAGTACGAATTTTTGCTTTGCGCTGTAAGCAGCATACATCCAAGTTCGGTCATACAAACAGTTGTATTTGATACAGTAAACATTTGATTTCAGTGTTTATACAATTTATAGGATGAAAAGGACATCTGTGGACAATTATGAAGAGGTAAGTTTATATATTTGTACATTAGAATATATATAATATTGAAAAAATGGTTTGTGACAGATACGGCACAATATGCAGTCTAGCTTGTGTGAACAAGCTGGCCCCTATTGAGAAGAAGAAATACCGACAACAATGCTCCTATTTTATTTCGAGTAGCAGTTGCAGATGCCCTCTGGCAAACAAGGAAACCTTATCCAAGAAACTGGGTAGGACAAGAAAATGAAATCTAAAAACAGCTGGACAGTAAGAAGAAAAGAGAGCGTGCGGCAGATCTTCCACAGTATCAGGATGGGATAGACCACATGCCAGTCTGGTTGGGAAACTGTAATTGTTGCAGTTATCCAGACTGCAAAGAAAATCCTATACAGCATATCTGAAGTGCAGTGTAACATTGTGTTTGGACAAGGAGAGAAACTGCTCTATCAAGTTTCATAACAAATAGACTAAACGGAAAGTGAATTAGTGTTATTTGCGATAAATATTTACTCTAATGAATAGAAATTGTAATTATTTTATGTAAATAAACTAAGTTCTACTAGTATATGTATATATCTTATAAATTTTCCAAATGTTGCATCATCCATCTCGAAACTGGTATCACAACATGTTAGTCATTATTGCATGCTGTCCCATTTATGGCACAAACCCTTTTAAATCAATAATAATCTCCCCCAAATAAGATTTTTAAAGTATTTTTCTTGAAATCACGGAATTGGACTTAACAAGTGACATTTTTTATACAGAAAAATAAAAAAAATCATGCAGTAAGGGGTTAAGTATGATTTAAGATTTCATTAATTGAGTACCTGGATGTTGAAAGTGTTCGAGCGCTCGAAAGTCCTAATTTTATTGAAAAAAATCATTGAAAAGTCAATGTTTTTTGAAACTTAACTTGTCATTTCTCAGTTAATAATGAATCAAATTCTTTGAAATTTTTAAGGAACATGCAGTGAACTATGCCGAAATCAGAGCGTATGTTTTAACGTGTTTTTTGTCCTTTGCTGATAAAAAGTGTGCTACGAAGTTTGTGGTATGCAAAACTGTCAGTGAGACAGTTGTTCCTGTGTTGGAAGGAGTTTTCTGAAAAATTTGAAGTAATTATATTCCTTCTATTCACCTTTTTCAAGTTAATTTTCTTTTTTTCTACTTTTCCTTAAGAGTGTACCTCAGTCACATTCGTTACTTGATCTCTCCAGATTTTTGAGGAAGAAATCTCTGTGTAACATTTACCCGAACTTGGATATAGCTCTCCGCATAGCACTATGCACTCCCGTCACAAATTGTTCTGGAGAAAGGAGCTTTTCCTGCTTAAAAAGAGTGAAGAATTACCACAGGTCTTCATTATCTCAAGAAAAACTAAACTCTTTGGCTCTTCTATATATGGAAGCAGAGATAATGAACACCATAAAATATGATGATCATATAGATGACTTCGCCAATCAAAAATCCCATAGAAAACTATAATTAGATATTACATTTTTCATATTATTGTTTCATAATAAACATTCATTTTTCTTGATTCTTAAGACTTCCACGGCTGTCTTTGTACATGAATTATAGCTTTACAGGCTATGCCATGTCGTTTATTGGATAATTTAGCTAAGCTTTCCGCTGTTATACTCCAGCCTTCTTCAGAGATACTGTTTATATTTATGTTCACATAGCAACCGTCGCCAAGCATCACAGAGGAAATGGCCGCTATCTTCGTTGATGTTGTTGGAATTCCTTAAGATTTCTGCTGCCTCTTTCACATGCTGAGGCCACCACTGATCTCTCCACAGCAGCCTCGTATCTTGAAATTTTATTTTATGCCCGGTGTCAATAGCATGGCGAACGACGGCAGATCTGTTGCTGTTGTTATATTTGTAGTGGCAGATATGTTCCTTAGGTTTCTCTGCCACTGTGCGACCTGTCTCTCCGATGTGACGGTGCGACATGGCGTGCAGATATCTATTGGTTTGGGTCGCCTTGCGGTACACTGTATGATCCAAACATTCATCACCTCGCTTTTAAACCAGGACATCGAGGAATGGCAATTGTCCATTTTCCTCCACTTCCAAGGTGAATTGGATTCTTGGATGGACACTATTTAGGTGGTGTAGGAACTCCTGCAAATTCTCCTTCCCGTGAGGCCAGATGACATAGATATCATCAATGCATCGGTTCCACATTTTTGGTTTTTAACAGTATCTCTGAAGACGGCTGGATTATAACAGCCGAAAGCTTAGATAAATTATCCAATAAACGACGCGGCATAGCCCGTAAAGATGTAATTCATGTACAAAGACAGCCGCGGAAGTCTTAAGAATCATTTAACAAACCTCTACAGGGAGGATATATTCTACGCATGTAGAAACTTCTTAAAATTACTAGAGAAAAGAGCTCGTAAACTGAACCAACTAATTTTCTTACTGCGATGCCGGGATGAAGATGTCTTACCATCATTTTTAAAGATCCGACATCACATTGTAACAAGAAAAGCAGAACGGATCCTACGGAAGACAGATTTTATGCATCTGTGCGAAAGAATGCGACAGACGCAGACGGTCTGGGCTCACTTGGAAGGTAACTTATACACATTACATCTATGGTTATCTGCTCAACTCGAAGCTCATGATTGGAATACGTTTGATTCAGTTTCGTTGCAAGTGCTGAATAATACTAGAGAGGCACAGATTTGTAAATTTCAAAAATTCAAGGCAGAACAACAACATGCTCACATACCACAACTTGCCAATACGGTGGTGAATCTCACGGATGAAGAACTAGATAAAGCAACTATATTTTGCTAACGAAAGGTCTTAATTTTGCCCCTGTTCCCACACATCTGCCAACTTTAGAAATCATAGCGGGCGTTGAGAGTGCCATTGTGGGATTAGAAACCGAACAGGCAAATAACATTCGGCAAGAGAGCTCGCATTCTTGCCCATGCAAAACTGCCACGCAGTAATCTGTCTAGGGAAGAAAGATCGGCCTTGCGGGTATTACGGCAACGTGATGATATTGAGGTTCTCCCAGCTGACAAGGGGTGTGCGACCGTAGTAATGAAAGTGCAGGACTACCATAGTAAAATTAAGAAGTTGTTGGCAGAGAACACTTATGCAAAGTTAAGCAGGAACCCACTGCAGAAGATTAGTACAGAGGTAGCCCGAAGAGTTAACACCTCAAAAGCGATTGAGCAGAAGGACTAGACAAATCTAAAAAGAGGCAACTGCATGATGCCCAGGTTCTATGGATTGCCCAAAGTGCACAAAAGAGAGGTTCCCTTACGTCTGATTGTAAGCGCGGTCAACTCACCTACACATCCACTTGCGCAGTATGTTGCCAGAAAACTTAAACATCTTACCGGAGATATAAGATCAGCCGTAAATAACTCAGTTCATTTTATACAAATAATTGATGATCTGATGCTAGAAAAGACTGACATCATGGTGAGTTTTGATGTTGTTTCATTATTCACCAACATGCAAGTAGACGAAGCAGTTGCTGTAATACATGCTAAACATCTTGCACAAGGAAAGTCTACTGAGTGGGCTGACCTGACAGAGTTCTGCCTTAAGTCAACTGTGTTCCAATATGGTGGTGAACTTTATGATCAAGTTGAAGGTGCGGCCATGGGCTCGCCACTTTCACCTGTAGCTACCAACATATTTTTGGAAGCAATCAAAATGGAGGTCCTTAACCATGTGTGAGTAAAACAAAAAATGTGGATCTGGTACGTTGATGATACCTATGTCATCTGGCCTAACGGGAAGGAGAATTTGCAGGAGTTCCTACAACACCTGAATATTACCCATCCAAGAATCCAATTCACCATAGAAGTGGAGGAAAATGGACAACTGCCATTCCTCGATGTCCTGGTTTAAAAGCGAGGTGATGGACGTTTGGGTCATACGGTGTAACGCAAGGCGACCCACACCAATAGATATCTGCATGCCATGTCGCACCATCACCCAGCAATGAAGAGAGGCGTATTAACATCACTGAATTTAAGAGTGAAGACGTATGTGACTTGGAAAGTCTGAAGGAAGAAATGGAGACTCTTAAAGAAATATTACGAGCCAACGCTTATAGTGCAGACATCAGAAGGATTTTCAGACCTAAAAAAACCCATGGAAGACGACAACTTATCTCATGAGACAAATGAGCCAAGAAAATTCGCCTGTCTTCCATACATAGATGGCATCACTGACCGGATTGGGAAACTGTTCAAGCGGGTGGAGGTGCGAATCATATACAAAGCTCACTGCAAACTCGGCCAGTCACTATCCAGGGTAAAAGACAAATTAAACCAACACCAGCTTACGGGTGTTTACGAAATCCCCTGCAACTGTTGCAGTGTATACATCAGAGAGACAGGTCACACAGTGGCGGAGACACTAAAAGAACATATCTAGCACTACAAATATAACAACAGCGACAAATCTGCCGTCGTTCGCCATGCTATTGATACCGGGCATGAAATAAAATTTCAAGATACGAGGCTGCTGTGGAGAGATCAGTGGTGGCCTCAGCGTGTGAAAGAGGCAGCAGAAATCTTAAGGAATTCCAACAACATCAACGAAGATAGCGGCCTTTTCCTCTGCGATGCGTGGTGACGGTTGCTATGTGAACATAAATATAAACAGTATCTCTGAAGAAGGCTGGAGTATAACAGCCGAAAGCTTAGGTAAATTATCCAGTAAAGCTATAATTCATTCATTTTTCTTGTTTATCTAAATCTGAATACTTTCAAGTAATGAAGTCACTCTTAATCAATATCCATATCACATATACATATAATCGTTTGCTACCTAATAAAGGTAACAGAAATTAGTGATTAGTATAAATATGAAGGAAAAAAGGGCAGCACAAAATGAGCTGCCTACACTAAAAAAAAGTTTAAATTGGCCCTGGAGTTGGGGGTACAAAACTTTGGTCACGCCCTTGCTAGTGTATGAGGGATTGTATGGGACCCACACAATGAGTATCAAATAATGAAGTAGCAAAGGAGGGCAGCTATATTTGTCTGTGGAAATAACAAAATACACACTATGTAATTAAAGCGATAAAAGAATTTGGTTAGGAGTCATTGCAGGATAGAAGATTGGTGAAGAGAATTGTGGACATATACAAGGCATGCACTGGTGATGAGGCCAGCAGAAATAATGGTGGAGGATTTAGAAACAGCATGTGCAAGAAATGAAAACTGTACTGGCCATTGAAGGGGATAAGAGGGTGAGGATGGGGGATTACTGGAGATCGTGATTCCGCCTGGAGTTGGCATCATAATACTGCAGTGGGCATCATAATACTGCAGTGGTCAAACGCAAGACTCCACTAGAAATACATTCCGAAGAACATTTAATGGTTTCATGTTGGTCCAGGCTGTATTACAAACTAATTTCTGGTTGAAAATAATGCTCCAGGCTGTATTACAACGGAATTACTGCTTGAAAATAATACGTCTTGTGACTGATTGCATCAGTATTCCAACGATATTATTTAATGTTTTTGTAGCGGAGTCGCGATCTCCAATAGAAATTAAGGCCAGGGGGATGTAAAGTGTGTTGATAATACTAATTACCACCTGCAGAGTTCATATTTGGAGCTGGAAGTACTCTAACGGGTCTGACTGTGAAGCAGTCATTGAGGTCGCAGAGCCATTAAAGTTCTTCCACATACCACCTTCCAGTCTGAACTCTACACGTGGAAATTGGCATATCAACACATCCTGCAGACTAGAAATCCCTAAGGCCTTAATTTCAGATAATACCTTCCATCCTCGCAGTCTTATACCCATCACTGGCCAGTAGTTTTCATTTCTCCCACACGCTGTTTCTAAATCTTCCACCAATATTCCTGCTTGCCTCATCACCAGTGCATGCCTTGTATATGCCCACAGCTCCCTTCACCCACCTTCTATCCTGCAATGACTCCTACCCAAATTCTTTTATCACTTTAGTTGCATTCGTTGCCACATACGCCATCATTGGTGACAAACGTGTTTAGAAATGACCACCGAATGTACACACCTTATCATTATTCTTGGCCGCCGCTGAAAGATTCGGTTCAAGTTTATGTCGCGGTACACGATATCATTAACTTAAGATACGATGAGTGTATCAATGCACGTGTGACTGAGGCTTTGATTTTGTAGCGACAATATTAACAGAGATTGTGGTTAGGTTGAAATTTGGCCTGGACCAGAATGAAAACAAAACCTTCAAGTCATAGCAAACGGCACGAGGGATTTAGTTATTTAAACAATTTTCATAAGTATTATGTCACGTTGTGACGTCCTGTATTGCGATGTAAAGTACTCCCAAATATTCAATCACTCTTATCTTGCACAATCCTACATCAATGTCATCCCAGGAAACAGTAACGCAATACTGACGCGCCAGTATTGCAAAGGGGCAGTTATTTCTCAGCATGCCCTTACTGTAATATCACCTTAAATTTTGGTTTAATTCTAGAAAACAGTACTACTACAACTACTTTATTGTTCTTCCTAGCACTTGTGGTTAGGTTGAAATGCGGGGTCTATTGCAGATTAAGAATCCGACAACAACTTTCTGCATCACAAGTTATTAATGCTGTCTTTTTAGTAGTTATGGTTAGGTTGAAATGTGACCTGAAAATATGAAAACTAAAGAATTAGTATACTATTGAATTGAATTATTGTATGAGTTTATTAGGATCATTACAATTTTTCACTCCAGATTGTTTATGGTATTTTTAATATGTTCAGGTTTTTATAGTGGAATCATTATCTGCAGTAATATGGCCTGGATCATAAGATGAAAAGTTTTATAACGACCAGAAAAATGCGGTGTTTGCATACAGTAAAAACACTAGATTCCCTCTATGGATTCAACATGGTGGGGCACTGAGCAATGGAAGATATTTTGTTATTGTAAACTTCGTGTGAATTTTTGCACTGAAGAAAAGATGAAATGATAAGAACAAATTACAAAAAGGTATTAACGAACATGCCAAGGTGTATGTATTAATTTTGTAGCATTGGTGGCATAGCGACATCGCGATCTACAATTAAAGCCAGACTTCCTCTTCACCGAATATTAAAAATTAAGGTTTAGTAATCTAGAGTTAATTGGAAAATGCTTAGCACTATACAGAATATTATGAGTCAATTTTCGGATGTTTTACCTCCTGTAGATGACATGTCTTCGGAATTGTTGTGCCAATAAACTTTTTTTTTTTTTTTTTCTTCAGCACTTTTAGATATTTAGATCGGTACAAAGAAGTTTAAAAAAGATAAACAAGAACGAGTACAACATGCAGGTAACGCATGGAAAAAAATAAGTGACACTTAAACTACGATGATGTAATTGCTACCACGCTTGTTATGTTTTCATTTCTGCTATGCACATTTTGACGTTCGTCAGCCTTACAATATACAGTCTCTGGACTTACAATCCTATACAGATCATACATTATCAGTAGGTGTGCCAACCATGGAGGAAGGAATATATCCTCCATGGTGCCAACGTATATCCAACCAACCTTTCAGTATTATGATTGTTGCAATGTAAATGCAATGGATTTTATAATTCTAGAATGATGTAAATTCATCTCACATTTTGCTTACGTTTTAGTTTACAAAGAGAATTTGAAAAGACTAAACCTGTATTTCAATTATTAATAATTTGTTACACTATGATGGGTTCATTACTTTTAATAAAAAGTAAAGTAGTAAAAAAAAAAAAAAAAAAAAAGAGAGATAAGAAAACGGTGAAATATACGCTAGGATTTTTTTTAAAAGTTTATACTTATACTCCAAAAGTGACATTAACCTATCATTTAAAATAGAAAAAAAGATCTTGTAACAGTGTTTACATGTTTGGAATAGTAATAACGTTGGAATTGTTTATTTGGTGTCAGGGGAGTTGTTACTGTTGTTACTATGTGGGAATTTGTGTGTGTGTTGTTTTCATCACACGGCTGACAGATAGCATTGAGAAGTACTAAAGATTTTACAGAAACGGTAATTTATTTACAATACGTTTTTATATTTTGACCTTTATTTCTGCTGTCCTTAACCAAAAAGCTTCCCTGTGAGGTCAGTAAGTACCCGGTATAATACTGTACCTATAATATTTCTTAGATTTTTCTTTAAAAACTACACAAATTAATTTTGGAGTAAGGTCTAGAATAAGTTAATATTATGTGCACTTGCGTTTATTATTGAAGTTATATGATTGCATTAAAAGAATTTTCCACTCAATGAGTAATACTGTACACAAAACCAACTGCATAAGTTTAGTTTTTATTTATAGAGCTAAAAGTATCGTATCTCGCTGAGAAAACACATCATGCAAAGGCTGTTCTTCACTCACATAGATAAACTTATTACACCATCATTATTATTTTTAAGGCTTTAACTATTTATGGTTTGTCCCATCTTAACACATGTTGTTGTATCCATCTTTCTTTACCCTGACCTGTCTTTATTATTCCGTGGTTTGACTTGTTATTTAGCACTACCTTATGCATCTTAATCTTCCCACTTTCCTTTCCATGACATCCTGTATCACCTTTAGCAGACCACTCAATCTAAATAAAACAAACTGGTGTAAATACATCAACCCTCTAATGCTTCTAAGCCATCTACATCTCCTTTCCTTGTAACAGACCTCATTGCAAAATGTGCTATTTGCATTCAGCTTGGCATCCCCCCCCTCCCCCCCCCCCCCAACAAAGGCCATGCCACCTATTTCATATCCCATCTTATATGTTAGCTCATTTGTATCCATTATCACAGTTCTTTTTCTTATGACTTTATGCCTCATTGACTTCCTTACAATCAGGAAAGGATTAGAGGTAAGAAACCAGTAGGTATTCAACCATGACCTTTTGAAGGAACCATGCTACCATTCATGCTTGGCCAGAATTCTTTCTTTGGCCGAACTGTTGAGTAGGTATCTATGAAATGAATTTTCACAGACTAACAGTTTACTCCTAGAACCTTTTCCACCATGTTGTTAATAATGATAGCATTCACAACTTTAGTGACCTTAATAACTGTTTCACAGTCAGAGCCATCAGATACTTCCTGAATTCCCATCTGAATTATGGAGGCAGGCATTGGCCTACAAACACATTCTTAATACCAGACACCCTCCAGGTATTATTTCAAAATCTCTTTTTGTTGTAATTTTTTATTTATCTTTTACCTTTTTTTGAATAATGTATCACCCCTTTTTCATGCCCATTTTTTATTTATTTCCTTCCATGATTAATATTTAAACTCCCCATTCCCCTCGCCACCTCCACACCGATTGCAATTGCCAAAACCACCATTCATTTCATGTAGCTCTGTTGTCCCTGGGTGCCTGCCACTTGGTTACACTTCTATATTTTCTTGAAGAATAGCTACAGCTACAGAAAGCCCAACCCTTTGCAACTCTGGCAACAAGGAAAACCTATTTTCCACATCAACAGCAAAAGAATCAGAAGTCGTCCTTGTTCTGGTTGGCCTATTCTCCGTTGCCAGTTCCCAGCCATCTCTGTTTCTCTCCCATCACAGCCTACCCAACTTTTTCCTAGCATCTATCAGTTTGGCAAGGAACTAATCTTTATATACTGTTCTAATATCTTCCTATTTTTAACACCTCTGCAGAAACATGGGAGAGCCTTCTTAAATGCCCCATTTTTGTACCAACTACAGTTTCCTCCCCAATTAATCCGTTTCTCACCCCCTTCATAAAAAATTCCCGCCCTCACTGATCTGTGACAGTTACCATATTTTTAATTCATGATTAGTAGCAGTTGCTAAAAGCAGCTAACAAAGTACAGAATATGAGACAAAAATTTATTCAACTTAATCTTACAAAAAGACTGCTAAATTAACTTGCAAGTAATCTTTCTAAACACTCTACAAATCAGCAATTAAATACTCTTAGCACCACCCACCAAGAAGAGCGCTAATAATATGAATACCAAGAACTAAATCAGATTTAAATGATATTTATGCTCACTAACAAAAATCTGAGATTAAGCCTAATGTTCAGATATGTAAATGTGAGAAAGTAAGCATGGCACAGTACACAGTCCTAAATCACAATTAACATATTTTTGCACTTATAAAAATACAGTGCTAAAATGTATTACAATTTAGAGTTTTAAATTAATATTACAGCGAAACTAACTATTGACTTTATTTATAATCTTATCACTCACTGAAGTTGAAGGCTGCGACGGGAGAAAAACATATGAGATGAACAAAAAAATATACAATATTTCGGTTTTGTACCACCTAGGCGAATACTGGGATGATTCCGAATCTCCACCTCATAAACTAAAAATTAGACTCTACTATAATCTTACTGCACACATAACACAGTTACACATTTTCCTGATAGATGGCAACTTTCTTTCCCGAGGTGTGTAAGGCTCAGTGATTTAGGAGCATCAGAGGATTGATTCTTATGTACTAATATATTTTTTAGATTGGCGGTTTGCTGAAGGTGACATGGGGTGTGGTAGGAACGATAGTGGGAAGATTGTGGCACATTTCAGGAAAGGATCTGAGAAAGTCATAGCGCAAACAAATAATATTGTTTAGCGATTCCAGGCACAGCAGAAACATGGGTGATGAAGGAGAGAGACAAAGGGAGGGTACAATCGGTGGAAATGAAATTTCAGAGGAGTAGAGTGGGAGTAACAAGAAAGATAGAATGAGGAATGAGAGATGATAAAGGAAGAGCCGCTACAACAAAGAATTGAAAAATCTAGGCTACAGTGGTACAGGCATGTAAAGAGAATGGGAGAGGAGAGGCTACCAAGGAAGATGCTGGACATGGAGCTGAAAGGGAAGAGGCCTAGAGGAAGACCAAGGGACAGATGGACTAAAGGTGTTAAGAAATGTGTGGAGGAAATTGGGCGTCAGTGGAAGAAGAGAGATGGTGGTTAGACAGGAAGTGCTGGCGAGGCTTTTGTTCCCAGCAGACCCGGCCAGTGGCTGGAAGCTGTCCTAGATGATGATGATGATGATGATGATTCCAGGCCGGCGAAAAACTGGGTGAGAAAAACAGGATTCTGGTCGGTTTTGGGTTGTTTGTATCAGTGTGGTGGACAGTTCTTGAGTTCTATGAGTGGCTGCATCTAGCGCAAGGCTTGCGTGATCTCAGCCACCCACATTCTACTTGACAGAGGGATAAACCTGAAATATTTTGTGTGTTGTTTTGTGTTGCTTCTGCCCTCCTCCCTTCAACTTTGGTGAGTGTTAGGTGTATTTTATCTATCCTTTCGATATTAATAGATTTATTTTGTATGACACATGGATACAAAGAAAATTAAGAGATGATTTGTTCAAACACCTCCATGAATAGTTTGCTTCAAAAAGATCAGTTTAGGGAATGGACTATAAACAACTGATGTCAAAAATTAAAAAAGGATGTTAATAGACAGGAACCTCTAAGAACAGAAATAAGTTGAGAAGTTGGGTTGTAGTAGAAGTAATCTATTTGACATTTATTTTAATGGCCCCTAACCATTTTTTTGTCTTGTTTCTTGTTCATCCCATCAATCATGTGCAATAAAGCATCAAACTTAATCCCGTACAATCTTAAATACACCTATAGGATCTTAATGCTTAAACTCTTACAATATAGTACTGGATGCACCATATTTTTCTCTTCTTCCCATTCAGTTTTTCACCCACACTTTCCTGTATTTTCTTTTTTTCTTATTTTCAAATCCTTTCATTGTAACTGGGCCACATGAACTACTTCTTCAACATCTTAACTACTGAACTATTGTAATCATGCAGCAATTTTACTGCCTACCTATATAGTGAGTTTACCAGCCAGACGATAAAAACACTGCAGTGAGTAGCAAGTAAAGTAGCATATTCTTCAACTCCACTCACACTACCCAAGTGAGAATTTTGTATATACCGAACTTGATGGGTGAACGGTTAACGTTCTGGCCTCACATTAATGAGGACGCGGGTTTGAATCACCGTCCGGGCATCCATATTTGGGTTTTCCATGGTTTCCCCAAGTAACTCCAGGTGAATGCCGGGATGCTTCCTTCAAAAAAAGGCCATGGCTGAATTCCTTCCCTTTCCTTGTCCCCAATCCCATCCCGCCTCTAATGACGTTAGCCGGCCGTCAATAAGGCGTAAAGCCATAACTAAAAAAAAGAGAATTTTATAGCAGCGAGTAAATTTGTTGGTACTAAACTAGCTCAGTGTAATTTAGTCTTATTGCCGTGATATTCCGTAACTACCAAATCAGTCTGGTATATCAAATCCAGAATATATTGTCTCTGGAATATATCGACCCATTATTCCAGCTAGCACCATCTTTGAATCTGCTATGACCTGTGTCGAAACAAAAAATGTCTTGAATCCTGCCCTGAAAAGAGATAAATTCGTGTGTCTCTCAGAATAGTGATTAAATCCGCTAACTTCGATCAACTTCTTAACTTATATGATAACCGTGATTTTCTTGGAACAAATCGCATTATTAGGCATGCAACATGCATCTTGTTTCCATGTCATTAGGCTCTTTGCTGAAGAGAGCATTCTCATCATGGAAAGGGTTGTTGGGAAATTTGTGTGTCATTTATCAGTGATGTCACATTTTTCCTGTTTCCTTCATTAGTCTTAACTACCAATTGTTTATCCACCAGGGTGGATTTTCCCAGTAAGTCATCATCCCTATTGTTGTGTTTGCCATTGAAAATACTACCCATAATAATAATATTTAATAAAATTGTGATGGAACACACACTCCAGTGACGATATCCCTACTCACCCAAGGTGTGAATCAGAGGAGGAACTTCTTTACATAAGTAGAAATGACTAAAGTAAAAACTTTCAAATAGATTCTGAGGATATTATGAAAGAACTAGGAAAGCTAAATAAGTGTAAAGAAGCCTGTGTTGATAATATTATTAGTGATGTATTCAAAGTAGGTGAAATTGTCACTGTACCTTACATTGTAATATTATTTAGATTGATTCTTGGCTAAATTAGACTAGTTGCTTACCAGAGCACCAGACCATAAAGGAGAGGCAACAAATAGGGTTGAAAATTACAGACTGAATAGTTTGACAATCATGGTAGGAAAATTGATGGAGGGATTGATGTGCAACCACATTGGAAATGTCTTTGAGGGAACATAGCTTTAGGTATAATAATTCTGCACGGTCGTTATGACCTGGTGACAAGGTTTCTATTGGCTGCGTATTCTGCCCCTGTCATAGCTGCCTTAATCTAAGCCAATAATCCTACTTGGTGCAGGGAACCTACAGTTTAATATACGAGGGTGGCCCAGAAACTAATGCATCACAATTTCAACAATTATTTATTGAACACAATGAAACTTAAACACAAGAAAGAATGATGTTCCTTCAACTCTCCCTATTTTGCGATGTAATCTCCTTCTCATTCTATGGTCTTTCTCCAATGAGGCTCAAGAGTGTGTATACCCTGGTGATAACACTCCTTGTTCTGTTCATGAAGTCATTTCTTTACTGTGTTAATCACCTTTTCGTCATCCTCTAAATGTCTCCACGAATGGCATTCTTCAATGGCCCAAATAAGTGAAAGTCTGAGGGAGCTAGGTCAGGGCTATAGGGTGGATGGAGTAACACTGTCAAACCCTGTTTGGTTGATGTGTTTCAATGTACTCAAACTTGTGTGAGGGTGTGCGTTATCATGTTGAAGCAAACAATCACCTGGGTTGTTATGGTGTTTAAGTCACTGGAAGCACTTCTTGAGTTTGGTTGTACCTCAGAATTAATGGTGGTGCCTCTCAGCATCACATCAATGAGTATGACACCATCACAGTCGCAAAACACACTGTTCATGACCTTACCAGTGGAAGCAGTTGCTTGGAATTTTTTCTTCTGTAGAAAGTCAGGATGGCACCGTTTCATCGATTGCCATTTTGTTTCGGGCTCACATGTCACAATCTGGGACAAGAAGGCTTTCCCCTCAGCTTCAAAATGTTGCAGCAACTCAGAAGAAATGTTTTTTCTGAGAGTTTTGTGTTCTTCCGTAAGGCGGTGCGGAACCCATTGTGAACACTTTTTTTCATAATCAAGAGCACTGACAATTACACCCAAACTTCCTTTGTTGATTGACAGCTCCCATGCCAACTGCCGAGTCATTATGCATCGCGCGCATCAGCATGCTGCATCTTGTCAGGTGTTACAGCTGTGGTTGGTGTTCCCAACTTTTGCAAATCTTGGAGCTCTGCAGAACCAATTTCAGATCGCCTCACCCTCTGTGTCCAGCAACTAACCGTACTTCCGTCAACTGCTGATGCTCCATAAACTGCACATATATGTTTGTGGATGTTTCCAACCGTTTCTTGCTTTACAGTAAGAAATTCATTGATGACAAGCTGCTTATAACGTACATTACTCACAGACGCCATGTTGAACCATTGCTGCAAGTATGCTATCTGTCGGAAGACATGGAAACTTTGCTTGAGCACTCTGAAAACTTCAAAGAATTCATATCTTAAGTTTTGCTTTCATACCATTGTTGAGGCCTGAGAAAAAAATATTCTGGTGCATTAGTTGTTGGGCCACCCTTGTAGAATCAGAACCATTGAAGCATTCTGGTGTATTTCACATTACACACTGGGTTGTGCCGGAGGTGAAGGTCAGGTTAAGGGCCTGTGAACATTTCTGCCCTTACAGGGTTTCGAGTGAAGGACCTTTTGTTCCCCAGTCAGACATCTTAACCCAGACCACTCATGGTTTTAGGTGAGGATACTCATGTGGATATTAGTTAGTGGGCTATGTGTAAGATAGTTTGTATGAAATGGACAAGGGAGGTCAAGTTGATAGTGTAGCATTAGATCTTTCGAAGTCATTTGACAGAGTGAGCCATAAAATGGTAATAAATAAGGTGAAAATAATTGGGATGGATGAAAAGTTACTTGCTGGATGCACCTTTTTAAAAGGTAGAAAGAAAAGTGTTAGAGAAACAAATTAGGTACCAAATGAAGTGGAAGTGAAAAAGGGAATGTGACAGGGAAGTGTATAGGGAACAATGAATTTTTGTGTTAATAGTGTGCAATCAGAAGTTAATTTGTTTGCAGGTGACATAATGGTATAAATAGGAACAAAACTGGAGAGGTTTGTGAACTGCTGCAGGGTGACCTGGACAGGGTATCTAGCTGGGTCGGTCAGCATGCAATGAAGATAAATGGTGACCGAGCGTGGTGGGTGAATGGTTAACATTCTGGCCTCACATTCGGGAGGACGCGGATTTAAATCCCCGTCTGGGCTTCCAGATTTGGGTTTTCCATGGTTTCCCCAAATCACTCCAGGCGAATGCCGGGATGCTTCCTTCAAAAAGGCCATGGCCGAATTTTTTCCTATTCCTTGTCACCAATCCCATCCCGCCTCTGATGAACTTAGCCGTCGACGAGGCGTAAAGCAATAAGGAAAAAAAAAGATAAATGGTGAGAAAAGTCAGTATATTAGGTACACAGATAAAGAACAAAAAATATTGTTTATAATAGTAGGGAGGGCAAGGAATTCCTTATTAAAGACCTCAACTGTTAATGTGATGTTATATCATTTGTTAATGAACTTAGCTGGGCAGTATGCATTAGAAAGTCGTTAGGAGGTGGTTTTAAAATAGTTTATTTAGATAAATAGGAGGGAAAATTACATTCAAAGAATTAGGGAAATATCAAGAGACAGTAAAATATGCATTAAGGGAAATTACCACCACATGCGCTCTGTCACAATTAAATATTCTCACTGCTTTGATGAATTCATCCTCTCGTTCCCTTGATCTGCTGGTTTTGTTTCTGGATTGAATCCTGTCTTCTCCATGTCATCCCTTTTATATTATTGTTAACTTTATTACACATTGCAGATAGTCATTTGTATCACAATTCTGTTAGCAAATGATTTGCACCCTAAAATGCTATTGTATTTAGTGATCATTTCAAACATTTTTTTAAAATCTATGCTGATGTATTATTGTCAGTGGTAAGGGTTGGATCATTTATAATGATAATAATATTTAACTAAATTGCAATGGAGCACACAGTCCCGTGACAATTTCCCTACACACCCATCTTCCCCCTTTCCTGCACCCACTTACAGTTGCCCTCTACAAATTTTAACTTTAAATTCTTTCAACATTTTTGATAAATTATTCATCATTTCCCTTGGTAACTTATTCCAATTCCTGACACCCTTACCTAAAAAAGAAATTTATATAGTCTTATTTAAGTTTATATGAAAATAAGATAGGATAGGGAAAATAAACAGATACCCGTCACTTACCACAGATGAAGGCAGGAGGGCGAGACACGTAAAATCACAAAAACAAAAGAATTACACAATATTTCGACACTAGTCTAACTCATGTAGGAGGCGAGACATATGGCAGGGGGAAAGATGTGGTCACATCCGAGCCCGCCACATGAATGAAGCACAGGCGGAAAACGCGTGGTAGTGGGAGAATTGCCGGTAGGGGGGGGGGGGGGGAATAGGCTTGACCAGCGATAAAAGTGAAACAAATCAAAATAATCTCTGTGTAGCTTAGTTCAAAAAGTTATAATTGAAAATAAAGGGAGAATTTAAAAAATATATATACACAAAAAAAAAAAAAAAATAACCGACTGTAAAATGAAATGAGAGATGGCAAGTGACAGGTTTAACGTAGGTTTAGGCCAGGGGTGTGTCTGGTGTCAAGGATATGTTGATAGGCTAGTTCCCATCTGCGGAGTTCTGAAGGGGTGGTGGTATTTGGAAAAACTCTAATAGCTCTGACTGTGAAACAGGTGTTGAGGTTGTTTGAATTATGGAAGTTCGCATGAATTGCCACGGGATGGTCTGGGTTGGAAGTATAAACTGTTTGCCTGTGGCCATTCATTCTGTAGGAAAGTTGTTGAGTGGTGAGACCAATGTAAGAGGCAGTGCAGTGGATGCAGGTGAGTTGGTAAATAAGGTGAGTGGTAGCACATGTGGCATGTCCAATTATAGGGACAGATTCGCCTGTGACAGGATTAGAGTAAGTAGTGGTGGCAGGGTGCATGCTGCAAGTTTTACAGCGGGGTCTGTTACACTGGAAAGATCCCTGTGGAGGTCTAGGGGAGTCGGCAGGTAAATACTTGTGGACCAAGATGTTGTACAGATTGGGCGGTCTGCTGAAGCAAGTGCGGGGAGCAGTGGGTAGGATTTTGGGAAGGAGGAGATGCATTTCAGGGAAGGAACGTAAGAAATCATGCCCACGGCGGAGTATCTGGTTGACAGATTCCAGGCCAGGAAAGAACTGGGTGACAAGTGTTGGACCACGGTCAGCTTTAGGAGGTGCAGAACGAGGGTTGTGGGTGATGGCACGGGAAATTTGTTTTTCCACAAGATCATGGGGGTATTGGCGGGAAACAAGGGCTTGGGATAGTTTTTGGGAATAACTGGTGACCTTCAAGCATTTAAGTTGAGTTTCTGTCAGGCTACATGGTCAAATTCAAGTTATTTATGAACTTTCCGCAGAACTTTGAATCCACTTAAACTGTTAGTTAAGGCGCTGAGGCGATACTACAGCCCCGGTATCAGCCTTGGGTCTTACACTTCCTAGAAACTTAACTGACAAAGTTAAGAGTGTTGTATTTGCAGATGACACTAACCTGACTGTGAGAATACAGCAAACAGCAATCTAGAATTTAATGTAAATGAAGTACTTAGTGAAGTAGCAAATTGGTTTAACGCAAATTCATTAAAATTAAATTTTGAAAAAAAAAGACATTATATTAGGTTTTAAACAAAAAATTATGCACAGCCAGATTTACAAGTAAGAAACAAAGAGTATAAAATTCATTGGTATTAAAATAGATGAGAAACTCTGTTGACAAAAACATATCACTTAACTACTGAAGAAGTTAAGTAGTGCCACCTTTGCAATACGAACACTTTCTCTAACAGCAGATCTAGAATTAATGACACAGGTGTATTCCTCATATTTTCATTCATTTATGTTATATGGCATAATTTTTTGGGGAAACTCTTCACAAAATAAAAAAGTTTTCATAGCGCAGAAAAGGGTTATTAGGATGTAGTGTAGGGTAAAACCAAGAACTTCTTGCAGACAACTTTTTAAAAAATGCAATATTCTTACAATGACTTCTCAGTATATATATTCTCCCAAGTGCTTTGTCATAGATCATTTTAACCTGTATACTTCTAATTCACGGGTACACAATTTCAATACTAGAAACAGAAATAACTTGCACAAAACACAAACATCTCTGTCATTAGTACGAAGAGGAGTTAATTATACTGGTATACATCTGTTAAATAAACTTCCCAAGAGTATAAAACAGTTTGCAGATAATAAAGATATATTTAAAGAAAAACTGAGAGATTATCTTACTGGCAACTCCTTCTACTCCATGCAACAATTTGAACAAATTAATTACTTGTATTAAATATGACTTTTGCAAAATTCAGTTGTAAAAATTAATGTTTATTGTTATTCTCTTTATTTGTCTTTGGAACGTGTAATTGTTTTTACTATGATTATGACTCATATTGTATGTATGTGTATTAACCATGACATGTTTCTCATCCCAGAGGTACTTCCTCAGCAGGGATCCATGAAACACGATTGATAAATAAATAAATAAAATAAATAAATACCACTAGTAATTTTCTTCTTTAAGTATCAGATATTCATCCTTTATACATGATAAGTGACTATAGTGCATGTGTTAGAATGATAACAAATTCTCAAATAAGATTTAACATTTTATAAGGGCAGTACTTAGTATTGTAAAGAAGAAACAATCTTTTTAAAAAAAATTAAATATCACCTACACTTTAATCCACCACACAGTTGTTACCATTTGTTAGTAAATTAATGGTGACAATAACTTAAGAACTTCTCTGGTCAACATGGGCAAAGTCTCTGGTAAAAACTAGTATATTTCTAAAAGCTTGCTTATTTCTGACTATTGTTGTAAAATGTCTCATGAATCACACTAGTAATACAGTACAAAATGTAAACATTTCACATTTTTCCTCTGTACTGTTGTGTATGTAAACGTTTGAAATCTGGATTTTTATGTATGTAGTTTTAATTTTAAGTCTCCATAAATCTTCTCTTATGTCCTAGGTAAGGTGATGATATTCCATTCAGATGCAGGACATCATGGACAAAATCAATGAAAATTTTCCAGCAACCACTAAAGAAAAACGAAAGAAGAGGCGTGATCGTAAGCAGTGTGTATACTTGCAAGAATGGTTGGAGAAATCTAACGAACAGGCACACACCACAACAGGCCATTATGGTGGCACAATAGACATTCCTCCTCCAGCATACTGGCCATCACACACACCTCCTCGTCACCTGTTTGCTGCTCTCTCTGATCCGGCAGTAACACTGCCACTGGGATATTCGTTAGAACCAGTGCTATGCCCTGTGCTCCAACCACAGCCTTCCTATCAGCCAATCCATGTGCAACAGTACAACAAAGTTTCCAGGTGAGAGGAAGGGATTTGTATAATGAGTATCTGCTCATATGTTTAGCTTCTATTCTGATTGAATGTTACTCTGTGTTATTGCCCTAATTTTATGCCAATAATGAATATTACAGAAGATGTTTCACAATAATGGAAATAGTGAGACTATTACCTGCCAACAAATCATTTAGTTGCTTCTATTTGTGGACTATGTATTTCCAAAAGTACCGCACTGTTTCATTATTAGTCAGCATGTTTACAAGATTTTACCTAAAATCTGACATTGAAGTGGTTGGCAAGGTAGGACATGAACACGATTGGCATGCCATTTTAAATCAACAATAGTGACAATGGAACTGCTATAAGTCAATCTACATCTACATCCATACTTTGCAGGTCACAAACATTGTGGGTGGCAGAGGGTGCTAAGCACCAATCCTAAACCCGCGCATTTCAATCCCGAATAGCACGAGGAAAGAAGGAATACATAAAAGCAACCGTATGGCATCTTATTTCTCTAATCTTATCCCTACAGTCATTACGATGTAAATAGGTTGGTGGAAGAAGTATTTCATTGCACTCGAAATTTAATTTTTTTCACATATTCTCCAATAAATTCGAACACAAGCTACGTCGTCTGTCTTCCAAACTATCCCAGCCCAATCTATGTATCAATTCTGTAACGCTTTCATAAGGGCTGTAGCAACCAATCATGAATTGAGCGGCTCTCCTCTGCAACCTCTCCACTGAGTCAATCAGAACCTTGCGATACGGATCCCAAACTCCACAATAGTAATCCAGATGCGGACGCACTAGTGTTCTATACGCTATCTCCTTTGTATGAGCATTACAATTCCTCAAAATACGACTTATGAATCACAATTTAGAATTCGCCTTGCCTACGACGGAAGTTATGTGCATGTAATTTCATGTTGCTTTGTACTATCACCCCCAGATACTTCAGGGAATCAACCGTGTCAATAGCTGTATTGTTTATTTTGTACTTGTGAACAAACTAATTCTTTTTGTTACTTATCCGCATTGCCTTGCACGTTTCGCAATTCAGTGTAAGCTGCCATTTACGGCACCAATCGAAAATAGCATCCAAATCGCGCTAAACTTATAAGCAATCGTCGGAGCACATTATTTCCCTATAGATAACTGCATCGTCAGCAAACAATCGCAACCAGTATTAGACGTTATCACCTAGATCGTTTATAAATATTAAGAAAAGAAGTGGTCCTATTACACTTCCTTGAGGAACGCCCGAAGTAACATTTATCTTAGAAGAGGCCTCCCCATCGACAACGACATACTGTGATCGATCAATTAGAAAATCACGTATCCACTCGCAGATCTGAGCCGAAATACCATAAGCTCGAATCTTCACTAAAAGCTGTTGTGTGGTACAGAATCAAAAGCTTTCTGAAAATCCAAGAAAACTGCATCAATTTGTGAACTTGCATCGATAACTTTCATTACGTCATGGGGAAATAGGGCTAATTGTGTTTCACATGATCTCTTCTTCTGAAATCCGTGTTGACACGGTGTAAGTAACTCGTGCTCCTCTAGAAACTTCATAATGTTCGAGCATATGATACGTTCCAGAATTCTGCTGCAGACAGATGTTAGAGATATGGGTCGATAATTCCTAGGATCACTCCAATCTCCTTTCTTGAAAACGGGAATTACCTGAGCTATTTTCCAGCTAGAAGGTACTTTTTTCTCTTCTAAAGATTTACGGAATATATTTGACAGAAATGGTTCAATTTCCTCCGCGTATTCAGAAAATACTCTTACCGGTATACCATCGGGACCCGGCGCTTTACCCCACTTCAGGAGTTTTAATTGCTTTACAATACCTACGCTATCAATTTCTATTGGATCCATCTCTAATTCCACACGATGTGGTAAAGTGGGGCTGTTTTCCATGTTTCGCGTGTGAATGAATTTTTAATTCGGTGTCAAATACGGTAGCCTTGTCGCGGCTGTCTTCAACTTCCCGTCCGTGGCTAATTGTTCCCACTGCAACTAACTTTTTTTTACATACGACCAAAATTTCTTAGGTTTTTCGGTGAAGCTCTTAGAGAGAGAATTAGCATTAAAGGCCTCACGCATCGCATTCCACATGTCCCCTTATCTCCTCTAACTTATCTAACTCAGTCCGAAGCATCGTCCTTTTTGACCGTGCATGTATCTTCCTTTGCTTTTTGAGTAACCTTTTAACCTCCCGTGTGTACCATGGGGGATTGTTCCCTTCCCTGATTGTCCGTTTCGGTATATGCAAGTTCAAATAAGCAAGTAAAAGGAAAAAAGCCCCACATATGAAGGTAAGAGGGCCAGGACAACCACAAAATAATGAACACATTTTACAATATTTCAGTAAAAAACCTTAGTCGTCTTAAAGATCAGACATGTGGCAATAGAGTAAAATCGGTAAAGAATTTTTACACATACGCACATGAAGCAGTGGGAAAATCTATAGGCCTATATATAAAGATGAATGTATGTATGTTTGTTTGTTCTTCGCACAAATCCACAGTTTTCATCCGATCTCAATGAAACTTTGCAAACTTATCCTTTGAAACAAGGAGAAAAATACTGTCTAAATTTGGTTGAAAAAATATCTGTATAAATAGTACATGTTGTCTCATAATTTCGAAATACTACTGAATGGCGATAGACAGACGCGTTGGATATGGAGGTCTCTCTACTGTTTTTCCGTGTAGCGGTCATGTAGCTCAGTGGCTAAAGCGCTGGCTTACAAATGTTTGGGTCATGGTCTCCGGTTCAAATCTCCGTGGAGGCTAAGATTTTAAAAAATTGTTTTTGATTGTAAGAGTCACGCCTGGGCTGTCGGTTATTCGGATTGAATGTTAAACTGTAGATATTACAAAGGTAGGGGTGCAATGTGAGGCAAATCATAGGTAGTCTTGCAATGCTGTAGGTGTACACTTTTTTACGTTATAATGATCCCTCAGGGGTTGTTCGCAGTCTGTGTGTGTGTGTGTGTGTGTGTGTGTGTGTGTGTGTGTGTGTGTGTGAACCGCAGTAATAATACTATAAATACGAGAGTAAATCTCTGTCTTTTTGTTATGTTTTGATGACTAAATGGCTATATCGATACTGATGGAATTTGACAAGAAGATCTGTATGAAGGGCACAGGACATTTTTTCCAGTATGATTAACAGTTGTAGTCATGGAATTTTGAGACCTTATCGAATGGTGACAGAAATATGTTGGAAATTGATTCTCTTCAAGAGACAGGTTCGATGGTACAAGGGTTGTTTCAAAAATAAGGTTCCCACAAATTTTTTTAGACACAAGGAATTTTATTCGAAAAAACGATTACACTATTGGAAACGTTGATCTTTAATCTATTTTCCCACATAGTCCCCATTTTTTTCTATGCATTTTTTCTGTCGAGTAATCCACTTTTGCATTCCCACCTCAAAGAAGTCCGCCGCCAACCCGTTGAGAAACTTGGAAACTTCTTCTTGCAACTCCTCGTTCGTCTGGAATCATAGACCGCCTAGGTGCTCCTTCAATTTCGGAAACAGCTGGAAATCGCTGGGTGCCAAATCAAGGCTGTGAGGGGGGTGGTCAGTGGCATCCCAGCCAAATTTGTCGATTAACTCCTTCGTTTGTTGCGACACATGTGGACGGGCATTGTCATGGTGCAGCCTTACGCCTTTGCTGAGTTTTCCCCTACAACGATTTTGGATTTCCCGTCTGAGCTTTTTCAAGGTCTCGCAATAACCTGTGGAGTTTATGGTGGTCCTTCTAGGCATAAAATCAATGAGCAGTACACCACGCCGGTCCCAAAACACCGATGCCATGATTTTTCCTGCCGACAGCTGCTGCTTAAACTTCTTTGGTGGTGGTGATCCGGTGTGTTTCCATTGGCGCGATTGTTGTTTTGTTTCTGGAGTAATGTAATGGCACCACAATTCATCCCCCATAACAATGGAATCAAGGACGTCTTCGTTATTCTCGTCATATTCACTGCAGAACTTCCGAGCAAAGTCGACGCGCTGCTGTTTGTGGACTTCTGAAAGCATGTGCGGCACCCAGCGCGTGCACACCTTGTGGTAGCCTAGCTTTTCATTCAACATCCTGTCAATTGAAGCTTCAGAAGCCTCAGGAATTTGAGCAGCCAGATGCCGGATGGTGATTCGCCGATCTTCGAGCAGGATTTGCTCAACTTTCGCCACAACGTCGTCGGAGAGCGACGGCCTCCCGCTTTGTTGTTCGTCGTTGACGTCCGTACGGCCGTTGACAAACTCCCTACACCATTTGTGGACGTGTTGAATGCTTATACACGTTTCCCCATACACTACACTCAATTGCCGATGAATTTATACAGGTGGTAACTTTCTTGTGTGCAAAAATCGGATGACCGCACGAATTTCACACCTGGCGGTGGCGGCAATAATGAGCTCCATCGCTCATGGCTGTCAGGCCGATACTGACCATTGCAGGGCCATGCTGGTTGTTGGAATTGGTGGTGGAGGGTCCGGCGATCATGGTGGTGCTGCCAGATTTCGCGTTGTACCATGCACGGTAAGGGTACAGAGTTGGGAACCTTACTTTTGAAACAACCCTTGTAGAATGATATAGTCATAGCTTTCCTGTCATATTATGCCGACTCGGTGTTGTTTGGGACCAATCCTTCGTTACCAACAACTTTCTATATTCAATTCTGGCAAAAAAATTCTTAATCCATGCGTACGAAGTCGCGGGTACGAGCTAGTGCTAGTATATATATAACGAGATTTAAGCTTTATAAGTAACAACTGGAACAAAAATACTTAAGAACAAATGAATAAAACTTACATTAATAAGTTTCAAAATTAAGATGGAATGTCGATTCACATTTCAAACTGAGCGCGGTGGTGTAACGGATAGCGTTCTGGCCTCGCATTTGGGAGGACGGCAGTTCGAATCTCCGTCCGGGCATCCAGATTTGGGTTTTCCATGGTTTTCCAAATCACTCCAGGCAAATGCCGGGATGCTTCCTTAAAAAGGCCATTGCCAAATTCCTTCCCATTCCTTGCCTCCCTCCTTTCCCGTCTCTAAAGACCTCGCTGTTGAGAGACATAAAGCAGCTAAAAAAAAACGTTTCAAGTTTTTTCCCACCTTATAACCATAATCAATCTTTAGTTTTTTTTATTATGTGTGTACTTAATAAGCTGATTCATCCCATGTTGACCTAGCCAGCTAGATATCCTGCAGCTGCTCACAATCTTCTACCATTTTTCCCCTCTTATATAACACCATGTCATCTGCAAACAACCTAACTTCTGATAGTAATAAACCAACAAATTCGTTCATTAGAATGACGAATAGCAATAGTCCCAATACGCTACCCTGTGGCATTCCCATTTTGACTTTCTTAGATACTGCATCTCCTACCATAACATTTTGATTTCTGCTTTTTAAGAATTCTTCTTACCAATAAATCACTTTTTTATCCACTCCAATAGTTTTTACTTATTTATTTTAATATAATGGAGTGCATGCTCTGGTGGCATTGGCTCAGTTGGTTGTGGCACCGTGATGGTTTCTGACCCTGACACTGGATAGCTGTGCAAGTCCTGGTGGAGGAGGAAATTTTTATCAAAAGGCCCTGCCTAACAGAATAGGAGAGGTGGGGGCACACAATTTATTTTTTCTTTCTTTTTTGTTAATGGCTTTACACCTCGTCGAGGTCATTAGAGGTAATGAGGACAAGGAATGGAATTTGGTGATGGCCTTTTTGAAGGAAGCATCCTGGCATTTGCGTGAAGTGATTTGGGGAAACCATGCAAAACCTAAATCTGGACACCCAGATGGGGATTTGAACACACGCCGTTCTGAATGTGAGACCAGAGCATTACCTCTCACCCAACAAGTTTGGAGCACAATTTCTAATTACCAGATTGTGCACCAAAGTTCTGGCTCAAATCCCAAACCTCTCCATAGTGCATATGGAATGAAGGCGTACAAAACTGTTGACGGTGATTTCTTAATTGGATGGCGATGTTAATTTTGGCAGTCCTGTTGATGTCTTTCAGAAGTGTAGACCTGAATGGACCTGCACCGGACTTCACTCTCTTTCATCCACACCACAAACTGGGAAAGGCTATGGGAAACCACCTCAGTTCTTCTCACCTGGAACATTGCCGTGGAGGGGTGAACATCCCCATGGTAACTGTCAACACTATGACACTCATTGCAGAAGAATATACAGAAGCAATTTTTTGTTTTTTAAAATAAATAAAAATAATTACTGTATCATCAAATGCCAACTTCGTCCAGAAAAGCTAAATGTAAAAAAAAAAAAAAAAAACACACACACACACACAGAGCAGGAGAAACTCTAGTTTTGCCAGCAGTTATCAATACTAGACGCCCCTGCGAAAATTTCGCTAAAAAATATGATGAATATTGAGGTTGAATGCTTCTAAAGCAATGAAAAGTAAAACCGCTCTATTGTAGCAAATATTTATTTGGTTAATGTAATAGGTTCACATCAAAACATATTATGAAACAGTTACGAAGATTTAAAACACATTGTATGTACGACAAACTGTCACTGAGCTTAACAGAATACAACCAACCTGAACAAAATGCACACAACATATCAACATCTCTGTGATACTTGTTGCTGTGCGATTAAAATGTTTACATTGGAATATATATATATATATATATATATATATATATATATATATATAAAGTTTCCGTAACAGAAAAAAAATATCTGAAAAGCTACTTATTGTGTGTATATATATATATATATATATATTAGACATTGGGATAGGAGAAAAACCACCGCTTACCAAAGATGAGGGCTCCAGCGGCGTCAAAACACGAAAAAACACACAAACACAAACATAATACAAATTTTCGAGCTTAGCTCTTCATCAGGTTGTAGGATGAGGTGGCTGCCCCGCGGAAGCTAGCAGCCAACTGAGGAGACCACACGGGGTGCACATGGTCGGCTGGTCGGGGTGGAGATGGAGGGGGGAGAAACAACATGGCGGGAGGCGGGGGTGGGGGGTGGAAGGACCTAAGCCCGAAAATGATAATTAGACTGCACAGTGGAAACGCGGTTGCGGTCATAAGGTCACTGGCATAAAACAAACCAAGGAAAACACGGGGGGGGGGGGGGGGGGGGGGAATCTACTGAAAACGAACTATAAGTGCCCCCATAAAGAATTATTCCACACGCAAAATTATTGAAAATATTACACACGAAAAAATACTGCACACGGAAAAAATATATTAATATAAAACACACGAGAGAAAAATTTTTGTCAATAGATCTACGTACAAAAAGAGAAAGCTCTGGTGAGCGATGGTTTTGTGGGAAATGATGGCAGGTAAGGGGCAAAGGTCGTAGGGGAGAGGAAAATTGGAGCTATCTTAAATTTAGTCCAGGTGGTTGTCTGGTCCCCAGTTGGTACTGAAAGGCCAGTTCCCACCTCCTCAGTTCTGAGATGCTGCTTTTGTCTGGGAGTACTTTGATGGCGCGGACTGTGAAGCAGGTGTTGAAATTGTTGGTGTTATGAGTGGTGGCATGAAAAGAAACAGGGTGGTCAGGGTTCTCAGTTCAGACCGATTGTCTGTGTCCATTCATCCGGATGGCTAGTGGATTTGTGGTCAGACCAATGTAGGAGGCTGGGCAGTGGTTGCAGGTAAGTTGATAGATCAGGTGAGAAGTTACGCAGGTGGCTGATCCAGTGATGTAGAAGCTTTCCCCTGTTACGGGATTGGTGAAGGTGGTAGAAGGCGGGTGCATCATGCAAAGTTTGCAACGGGGCCTGTTACACGGAAAGGATCCTTGGGGCTGTCTTGTGGGCTGAGGGGTTCCATGTTTATGGACCAAGAGTTGGTTCAAGTTGGGGGGTCTACTGAAACAGGTTCTGGGGGGCTGGGGAAGGATTTGTGGTAGGAGTGTTTTCATTTCCGGGCAGGCTCGGAGGAGATCATATCCTTGTCTTAGGATTCGGTTGATGGATTCTAAGCCAGGGAAGTAGCGGGTGACCAAAACTGGGCTTTGGTTGGTTCTTGATGGTTGTGGGGTGTTGCTGGATTGTGTCGGTACTGATGTGGCTCGTGTAACTTGTTTATGAACTAAATCAGGGGGATAATTGCGGGATATTAGGGCTTCAGAAATGTTATTAGTGTACTGCTTAAGGGACTGTTCGTTGGAGCAAATGTGCCTGCCCCGGATTCCCAGGCTGTATGGGAGGGCACGTTTGATGTGATTAGGATGGCAACTGTCGTAGTGGAGGTATTGTTGTAGTTTGGTGGGTTTTATATGTACCGAAGAATTGATGCCGCCATCAGAGAGGGAAAGGTCGACATCCAGGAAAGTGGCCTGGGTGTGGGAGTAATTCCATGTAAATTTCAAAGTGCTGGCATTATTGAGGTTATTGAGGAAAAGGAGAAGGTTGTCTTCCCCGTGGGTCCAGACCATGAAAATATCGTCAATGAATCTGACCCATAGCAGGGGTTTCAAAAGGGCTGCAGCTAAGAAGGACATTTCTAGGCGGCCTAAGTATAAGTTGGCGTAGGAGGGAGCCATGCGGGTGCCCATGGCAGTGCCGCTGACTTGTCGGTAGATTTTGCCATCAAAGGTGAAAACGTTGTTAGTTAAAATTAGTTCGGCCAGGTAGACTAGGAATGATCTGGACAGGAGGCTATTAGGGGGACGCTGGTCAAGAAAATGTTCCATGGCGCTGAGGCCATGGCAGTGGGGAATATTGGTGTATAGGGAGGTCACGTCAATCGTAACCAGAAGGGAGTCAGGTGGAAGAGGGACGGGAACTGTGGATAAAACCCCTGCTATGGGTCAGATTCATTGACGATATTTTCATGGTCTGGACCCACGGGGAAGACAACCTTCTCCTTTTCCTCAATAACCTCAATAATGCCAGCACTTTGAAATTTACATGGAATTACTCCCACACCCAGGCCACTTTCCTGGATGTCGACCTTTCCCTCTCTGATGGCGGCATCAATTCTTCGGTACATATAAAACCCACCAAACTACAACAATACCTCCACTACGACAGTTGCCATCCTAATCACATCAAACGTGCCCTCCCATACAGCCTGGGAATCCGGGGCAGGCACATTTGCTCCAACGAACAGTCCCTTAAGCAGTACACTAATAACATTTCTGAAGCCCTAATATCCCGCAATTATCCCCCTGATTTAGTTCATAAACAAGTTACACGAGCCACATCAGTACCGACACAATCCAGCAACACCCCACAACCATCAAGAACCAACCAAAGCCCAGTTTTGGTCACCCGCTACTTCCCTGGCTTAGAATCCATCAACCGAATCCTAAGACAAGGATATGATCTCCTCCGAGCCTGCCCGGAAATGAAAACACTCCTACCACAAATCCTTCCCCAGCCCCCCAGAACCTGTTTCAGTAGACCCCCCAACTTGAACCAACTCTTGGTCCATAAACATGGAACCCCTCAGCCCACAAGACAGCCCCAAGGATCCTTTCCGTGTAACAGGCCCCGTTGCAAACTTTGCATGATGCACCCGCCTTCTACCACCTTCACCAATCCCGTAACAGGGGAAAGCTTCTACATCACTGGATCAGCCACCTGCGTAACTTCTCACCTGATCTATCAACTTACCTGCAACCACTGCCCAGCCTCCTACATTGGTCTGACCACAAATCCACTAGCCATCCGGATGAATGGACACAGACAATCGGTCTGGACTGAGAACCCTGACCACCCTGTTTCTTTTCATGCCACCACTCATAACACCAACAATTTCAACACCTGCTTCACAGTCCGCGCCATCAAAGTACTCCCAGACAAAAGCAGCATCTCAGAACTGAGGAGGTGGGAACTGGCCTTTCAGTACCAACTGGGGACCAGACAACCACCTGGACTAAATTTAAGATAGCTCCAATTTTCCTCTCCCCTACGACCTTTGCCCCTTACCTGCCATCATTTCCCACAAAACCATCGCTCACCAGAGCTTTCTCTTTTTGTACGTAGATCTATTGACAAAAATTTTTCTCTCGTGTGTTTTATATTAATATATTTTTTCCGTGTGCAGTATTTTTTCGTGTGTAATATTTTCAATAATTTTGCGTGTGGAATAATTCTTTATGGGGGCACTTATAGTTCGTTTTCAGTAGATTCCCCCCCCCCCCCCCCGTGTTTTCCTTGGTTTGTTTTATGCCAGTGACCTTATGACCGCAACCGCGTTTCCACTGTGCAGTCTAATTATCATTTTCGGGCTTAGGTCCTTCCACCCCCACCCCCGCCTCCCGCCATGTTGTTTCTCCCCCCCTCCATCTCCACCCCGACCAGCCGACCATGTGCACCCCGTGTGGTCTCCTCAGTTGGCTGCTAGCTTCCGCGGGGCAGCCACCTCATCCTACAACCTGATGAAGAGCTAAGCTCGAAAATTTGTATTATGTTTGTGTTTGTGTGTTTTTTCGTGTTTTGACGCCGCTGGAGCCCTCATCTTTCGTAAGCGGTGGTTTTTCTTCTATCCCAATGTCTAATATATCCGCTCTCAGCGCCTTTGTTTCCAAACAATCTATATATATATATATATATATATATATATATATATATATAAAAACAGTATATTGACATCAACTAGCAATATGCTGGTGCAATCTAAGGACTTGGCTCTGAATTGTCATACATGCGGCCACTTTAAGCATCACATTCCGAAAATTTTTTTCTTAATTTATGATTTTACCTAATTGGAGAATGGGAGTTACTAAAATTAAAAGAATAAGGAATGAAGTGATTAGACGCACCATAAAAGAGCAACCCCTACAGGAAAGGATAGAGAGGACCAGACTGAGATGGTATGGACAACCGAGCGTGGTGGTGTAACGGCTAGCGTTCTGGCCTCGTATTCGGGAGGACGGCGGTTCGAATCCCCGTCCGGGCATCCAGATTTGGTTTTTCCGTGGTTTCCCAAATCACTCCAGGCAAATGCCGGGATACTTCCTTCAAAAGGCCATGGCCGAATTCCTTCCCATTCCTTGCCCCCCATCCTTTCCCGTCTCTAAAGACCTCACATTTAGAGAGACGTAGAGCGGATTAAAAAAAAAAGTATGGACATGTAAAGAGAATTGAGGCTCAGAGAATCCCAAGAAAAATCCATGGAGGAGGGTGTACGAAAGAGAGGAGAGGACTGGAACAAAGTGGTGACAGAGAGGTGATGGGATGAAAGAAGCAAATGGAGAGGCTTTGTAAGAAAAGAGCTTATGCTTGGGGTGGTGCATAAACACGTTGTCTTAGCTCTGGCCGTGCATGGCCTTGGACGTTACAGTTCTGACTTAAATATAATAACCCGGTCGCTACATAGCTTATTTAAACCAAAAGCTATGGAAAGGTGAAAGTTAAATGATGTTAATGAGTTCATTGTTATTTGAATAACTATATTCTTCAGATTTTAAATTTTACAAATCGTTAGCTCTGGTAGCAAACATTAACTTAAGTTATCATACAAAATATCCTAACTTTAATATTTTAGCTAAAAATAAATAATTTAGACATGAACTTTCGCAATCCTATTCCAGGTGAATGCTGAAGAATGTTGAAATTGAAAATATATTAAAAACTGTAAAAATGCTTTCTAACTTGAATAAACATAGAAACTAGCTATAGAAATAAAATACAATACTATCCCACTCAAGGTTCTGAGACTAAAATTAAAAAAAAAAGTTGCCCTTTAAGAGTCGAATTCAATAAAATTCTTTTATAAAATATGTGTGACCAAAGCGGACACCTTGTTCTTTAAAATGATACCTCATTTGTCGATTTCGGTTAGCCATCAAGCGAGGTAAAAAAAAAAAAAAAGTTTTAGAAATGATGATATTTTTGCCCCTTAAGGGTTGAAATTGAAGAAAGTTCTTTCTTAAAATATGATGTGAACAAAGCACATACTTTAATATTTTAAACGCTACCTCATTTATCGATTTCGTTTAAGTATCGAAGGAGATAGATGGCTTGTGACAGAAAAATGTGTTGTTGAAATATTAATCTTTTGTCCTTTAAGGGTCGAATTTTGAAAATTCCTTTCTTAAAATAAGGTGGAACCAACTGAAGACCTTACGAAGACCTCAGTCTTTAAAATGATACCTTATTTACCAATTTTGTTTAATTTTCAAGGGAGATAAATGAGATGAGACAGAAAAATGAATTTTGAAATTACTGATATTTTTGGCCTTTAAGGGTTAAATTCTGAAAAAATCCATTCTTAAAACATGATGTGACCACAGCGGAGAACTTAATCTTTAGAATGATACCGTATTTATCTATTTCGGTTATAAATTAACTAGCTGTGCCCGCGACTTCGTCCGCGTGGAATAGTTATTTTGGGCATCATATTTATTTTTACAAACAACCTCCTCAGCTTTATAAATTATAGCAGTTACCCACGACTTTGTCTGCGTCAATTTCTGTTATTATTTTAGACAATTTTTTGCAAATTTAGTTTTTAAGTTTTTAAAAGAACATAATTATTTTAAAGTACTTCTGCGTAAATTATATTTTTAGTTTTATTTTCTTGTGGCAGAAGAACATATTGGTTTTCTCCGCAACCCGATCTTGACAACGCGACATATAGTTGGCCGTGTGAAAAAGCAGTCTTGACGTAAATCGATTCCTACGTGTTTAAATGTTTGCCCCTGTGATTTATTAATTGTAACGGCGAAAGATAGCTTAACGGGAAATTGAATTCTTTTAAAATTAAAAGGTAAATCATTTGGAATCATTGGGATGCGAGGTATAAGCACTGTTTGACCAACTGCTGGACCAGTCAAAACTATTGCAACGATCACGTTATTGCGTAGAAATTTAATTTGAAGTCGGGTTCCGTTACATAAATTTGGTGGTTTGAGATTTCTAAGTAAAATTATTGGGGCACCTATTTTTAACTTGAGGGAATATGGGGGAAGGCCACTTGGGTTCAAAGAATTAAGAAACTCTTGTGGGTAATGTACCGCATCTTCTTGATCCATTACGTTATCAATAGATGTGTAGGTAACTATGTCTCCTGGAAGTTTACTTAAAATTAGGTCGTTAATTTCGTCCACGCTACTGTTTCTCACCGCCAATATTGCCCTTTGACACATCCATTGATGATCTTTATTTTCTATTTCGCTGATTTCAGGGTAAACTTTCGATATTAAGTCCTCAATGTTACTTACTCTTTCTCCTAAATCGCGATCAATTTCAATTTTATTTTCAAAATGAGGTACTTTCCCGTCTCCTATTAAAAGTAACTTTGAAGGAAAAGTTATACTACCTCCCCCCCAAATGTGCTCTCATATTTGTAGTTAATTTTAAAATGTTAACAAACTTCCATAATGGGGAACTACAACCGTTCAGAAGGGAGCCGACCGCGCGTAATATCTTCTAAGATGTTCATTGAAATTAAGTGATGCCAAAGACAATTTTGTTCACAATTAAATACTCTTAATCAACAACACATTTATTTGGATAAAGATTAATAAAATTATGTTGATACAACTCTAACAAATAATTGGTAATAATGCATTAATTTCGACCAAATTTGATTACCATAAAAACGGTTCTAGTGAGTTAATCTTAAAAGATAGACATATACTGTCGCGGACATTTTTTTAGATAATTTCAAGAGGAATAATCTTTTCATACATATTTTTTTGGTATCTTGAACCGTTTTCGCAGCGCACGCAACAGAAGCCCTCAAAGATGAATAATTTTCCCCGTTTTTTCCACATTTTCCATTGTTTCTTTTTGTTCATAATTAAATACTCTTAATCAACAACACATTTATTTGGATAAAGATTAATAATATTATGTTGATACAACTCTAACAAATAATTGGTAATAATGCATTAATTTCGACCAAATTTGATTACCATAAAAACGGTTCTAAGGAGTTAATCTTAAAAGATAGACATATATTGTTGCGGACATTTTTTTTAGATCATTTCAAGAGGAATAATCTTTTCATACATATTTTTTTGGTATCTTCAACCGTTTTCGCAGCGCACGCAACAGAAGCCCTCAAAGATGAATAATTTTCCCCGTTTTTTCCACATTTTCCATTGTTTCTTCGCTCCTATTAGTCGCAGCGTGATGTTATATAGCTTAAAGCCTTCCTCGGTAAATGGTCTATTCAACACAAAAAGAATTTTTCAATTCGAACCAGTAGTTCCTGAGATTAGCGCGTTCAAACAAACAAACTCTTCAGCTTTATAATATTAGTATAGATTGAGATAAATGCTTTGTGACACAAAAATGCATTGAAGAACGATTGATGCTGTTATCTTTAAGTGTTGAATTAAAAAAAAATCTTAATATATAATGTCACCAAAGCTAAGACATTACTCTTCATAATCCTACTTCATATATCGATTTTGGTTAGGTATCCACGGAAGTAAATGGCTCGAGACACAAAAAACGTATTTTAGAAATATTGAAATTTTTGTCCTTTAAGGGTCGAATTCCGAAAAATTCCTTTCTTAAAATATAATGTAGGAGACCTTAATCTTTAATTTGATGCTCCATTTTTCTATATCAGTTAGATATGAAGGGTGATTAATGGCTCGTGACACAAATACGCGTTGCGAGAATATTGATACTTTAGCCCTTTAAGGGTTGAATTCCAAAAAATTCCTGTCTTATAATAAAGCAGAGATCTTAATCTTTAAAATGATACTTCATTAAACTATTTCAGATAGGTATCCAGGGAGATAAATGACTCATAACACTAAAACAGCAAAGTATGGATCATAAGCTTTAAAATGGTGCCTCATTCATTGATTTCGGTTAAGTGCAAAGGGATATAATGTTTTTTAAAAAATACACCTTATAGAAAAACTATACATTATGGTGACATGTATGTTTCGTGAATCACCTGCAAAACAGTTGCAACAAATACCACTTGCTGATAATAGCTCCATTTGGCAGTAGAATGGATCATTACATGTATTGGGTGAGTCAAAAAGAACTTTATAACTTTATTGAGGTAATTTATGGAATCGGTAGATGTGTCATTTTGTAGCAAACAATCTCACGTTTCACATAAAAGTGTCAAGTTTCGTTTTGGTTCGATGTGGCTACCATTTGTCACCCCACCGGTAATCGATTTCTTCCCACACTCATTGCAGCAAATCAGGTGTAACTTGTGCTACGGCAGCCTAGATTCAATTTTTCAGGCCGGCAAAATTGTTTAGTGGGGAGGAACTAACACATGTTCTTTAATGAAACCCCAGAAAAATAAATCCAGTGGTATCAAGTCTGGGGAGCGAAGTGGCCATGTGATTGGCGACCTGTTGATTTAGTATTATGTCGCAGTGAACAACCCATCTCATCAAAATTCTTGTGCCAAGAATAAATTGCAGGTCTGCTTGGAGGTTCTTTAGCATATTTGATTTGAAACTTATGCCGAAAAGTTGTTGCAGAGTTCTTTTCATGAATCAAAACACACACTGAGCACGCGCTGCACCAGTGAAAATAGCCATTTTAACTGTGCACTGAATGGTGTACTGATGCATGTAGTGCATCAGCATTGAGGTTGTTTGCTACAAAATGACACATTTACTAACTCTGTAAGTTATCTCAGCAAACTTCTATATCATTCCAAAGTTTGACTCATCCTGTATATGTTATAAAATAATTGAGGGGAGCTATTGAGATTAGATTTTTTCTAAAGGGAGGCGTAATATCATACAATTTGGTAACCTCTTCTTTACACAATTCTGTAACGAAATAATATGATAGTTTTGTATATTGTATACAGCAATGAGACCTTGATGGATTAGGAGTAGTATGTGAAAGGAAAAATAGGTCCACGGACATAAATTACTACTTGGTTTCAGGCATAAGGAAAAATTTTGGTTTATAGGTAAGTTGGGGACTATACGTCAAATAGAAATATAATTTAAAGTAAAAAAGATTAAAAAGGATATGTAGAGAAATTGCCAATGGGCCATAAATTTCATTGCAATTTGAACACCCACACCTGTTGATGAAAGATGGAAACCACACTGCATTTTCTGGTAGTGTTGAGGAAACACAGTTAATTTACAAATTAAAATGAGAATTGCAATATGCTGACACAAGCCTGCAATGAAAGATATGAAATATCCATCCTGCCAGGAGTATGTTGACAATCACACATGATCATTTTAGATTTGTTAAGCCACCATTCTGATGGAAGAATAATACAGCTATGACCTCAGTGCTCTTTCTCTGTATGAGAAAAATATAATTGATAGGTGGGTAGTTTTTTAATGTATGCTTCATTTTGATATGAATGTGTTACCATTGACGACATAGATGTAAATCAAACTTTGTTGTATTTCACTTCTAGAATACTTCTTTCATCAGACTGGTTCTATAGGGAAAGATGTTTTCCTAATCATATTGAAACAAAACATTCAGTGTGACTGAGCCAGCAAATTGAACAGTGAGAATTCAAATGTTATGGTTTTGTTATTAAATGATGCAATGTCTAGTAAGCTCAGCAGGATCCTGGCCTAAACAATGTGAGAATACTTTTTCATACACTAGCAAAACTACTCTGCCTTCTTTGCCTTGACCTGTGCATCTCTGGAGTATGCAGACTATCATGTCATTGCAACACTAAATGTATTTGAAGAATTTTTCTAACAGTTGGTGAGAGGTGTTTAGAACATGAAAGATACCTTCACTTAAGGTAAATTGGCTGTAACCAAACAGTCTGATGTCGGCACATGAGCTGAGGCCACACTTGCAGCTTATGGGACAGTATTACTAAAGAAGCAATTGAAACCTTTTTGGAGACAAATAATTTTTATAAAGATGGCAGATTATAGTTAAATGATGTTGGAATTCACTGAATACAGGAATGTCAGGAATGTTCCATTGTTGAATGACATCCAGTAGTTGCTTACACGAAACACTAAATTCGATGTCACGCTGTCAGATGGTACATATCTCTAATGAGGTATAGATACAAAATTATGGAATGCTCCAGTAGCCAGTAAAACATCATTTGTTGCAAGATATATGTTGCTAGAATTCTTAGAGATTCTTATTGAGAATTGTCTCCATGAGAAACCTAATTCACAGATAATCCTAGAAATTGTTCTAGGGAGTAAGATTTACTGTCTAACATTGATCTTGACTGAGGTGATAAATATTGTGAAGTAATATAACTGTGTCACTTAATGGATTTCTTGTTGAAATTGTCTTGTGTCATTTATGATAGTTTGTAGCAAATGGTCCCCATGAGCTAGGTGTACTTTTTTAGCAATAGTTCAACAGGCCATAGGTTTTAAGGATTTCTTTAATTATTTTTTTCCCCACACATTTACTCCGTGATGAAAAATGAAAATTGTTTCTTGATAAATCTTGCTAAATCCAAGAATGGTTGGCTGCTCTACAAAATTTTAAAAGCCGTCAACTATAAAACTACCACGTTCGTTTCTATTGAGGATGTTTTATGTATCTTTAATATCTTGATCTAGATGATCCCATTTTTGTTTTCAATAATGATTCATAATTTTTCAGCTTTTTAAAGAAGCACCACTTTAAGAAAAAGAGCATGAAGTGGAATCGTATTTCTTTGTTCAAGTTACTTGAATAGTGATTTTATTTATTCGTTGTCGGCAGATGTCGTCGTCAGCGGCCACAGCGGCCAGCTCCTCACCACCCACCTCCACCTCCTCCAGCTGCAGCAGTCACTGACCCAGGTCTCGAGTTTGCTAGTTTACCTCCTCCTACTCAGCCACTGACTGTTCCAGAGGCAGCTCAACGCAGGTATCAAATTCTTACTGTTGCAGAGTTGAAGTTGTAATCATTGCAACTGGTATGGTGTACATGATTTGGTTACAGCATGTTACTATTCTTTGGAAACTTTAGCCTGTTGATAGTATGTTGTCATTTAACTGAACTTTGTACTATGTAGGTAGCAAACATGTTGTTTGTACAATTTTAAATATTTTCCTTATTACATAGTAAAATGTTGCTGTCTTTACATGAATTATTATTTTATTATTCTTTTAGCACAGATTCTTTAATCACATTGCTGAGTATAAAATTAATCAACTATATTTCAAAATTTAATACTTCTCTTGATAGAGTTGTAAGCATTGATGCAGAAGTATGTATTTTTTTTGGACATTGTAGAAAACAATCTACTTGGATAAAATACACTGGCATAAAACAAACCAAGGAAAACACGACCTTTGCCCCTTACCTGCCATCATTTCCCACAAAACCATCGCTCACCAGAGCTTTCTCTTTTTTTTCGTACTTAGATCTATTGCAATAAATTTTTTTCTCTCGTGTGTTTTATATTATCATATTTTTTCATATATTATATATTTTTTCCGTGTGTAGTATTTTTTCGTGTGTAATATTTACATAATTTTTTTATGGAGGCACTTATATATCGTTTTCAGTAGATTCCACCCCCCCCCCCCCCCCCCGTGTTTTCCTTGGTTTGTTTTATGCCAGTGACCTTATGACCGCAACCGCGTTTCCACTGTGCAGTCTAATTATCATTTTCGGGCTTAGGTCCTTCCACCCCCACCCCCGCCTCCCGCCATGTTGTTTCTCCCCCCTCCCTCTCCACCCCGACCAGCCGACCATGTGCACCCCGTGTGGTCTCCTCAGTTGGTTACTAGCTTCCGCGGGGCAGCCACCTCATCCTACAACCTGATGAAGAGCTAAGCTCGAAAATTTGTATTATGTTTGTGTTTGTGTGTGTTTTTTCATGTTTTGACGCCGCTGGAGCCCTCATCTTTGGTAAGCGGTGGTTTTTCTCCTATCCCAATGTCTAATATATCCGCTCTCAGCGCCTTTGTTTCCAAACAATCAACATAACCTATATATATATATATATATATATATATATATATATATATCCATAAACATGGAACCCCTCAGCCCACAAGACAGTCCCAAGGATCCTTTCCGTGTAACAGGCCCCGTTGCAAACTTTGCATGATGCACCCGCCTTCTACCACCTTCACCAATCCCGTAAAAGGGGAAAGCTTCTATATCACTGGATCGGCCACCTGCGTAACTTCTCACCTGATCTATCAACTTACCTGCAACCACTGCCCAGCCTCCTACATAGGTCTGACCACAAATCCACTGGCCATCCGGATGAATGGACACAGACAATCGGTCTGGACTGAGAACCCTGACCACCCTGTTTCTTTTCATGCCACCACTCATAACACCAACAATTTCAACACCTGCTTCACAGTCCGCGCCATCAAAGTACTCCCAGACAAAAGCAGCATCTCAGAGCTGAGGAGGTGGGAACTGGCCTTTCAGTACCAACTGGGGACCAGACAACCACCTGGACTAAATTTAAGATAGCTCCAATTTTCCTCTCCCCTCCGACCTTTGCCCCTTACCTGCCATCATTTCCCACAAAACCATCGCTCACCAGAGCTTTCTCTTTTTGTACTTAGATCTATTGCTATAATTTTTTTTTTTCTCTCGTGTGTTTTATATTATTATATTTTTTCCGTGTGCAGTATTTTTTCGTGTGTAATATTTTCAATAATTTTGCGTGTGGAATAATTTTTTATGGGGGCACTTATAGATCGTTTTCAGTAGATTCCACCCCCCCACCACCACCCCCCCGTGTTTTCCTTGGTTTGTTTTATGCCAGTGACCTTATGACCGCAACCGCATTTCCACTGTGCTTAGGTCCTTCCACCCCCACCCCCGCCTCACGCCATGTTGTTTCTCCTCCCTCCATCTCCACCCCGACCAGCCGACCATGTGCACCCCGTGTGGTCTCTTCAGTTGGCTGCTAGCTTCCGCGGGGCAGCCACCTCATCCTACAACCTGATGAAGGGCTAAGCTCGAAAATTTGTATTATGTTTGTGTTTGTGTGTTTTTTCGTGTTTTGACGCCGCTGGAGCCCTCATCTTTGGTAAGCGGTGGTTTTTCTCCTATCCCAATGTCTTATATATATATATATATATATATATATATAAGATTATTGGTACAGGGGGACCACTGACAGATGCATCTAGAAATTACTGTAGCTATTGTAGAAAACTGAAGGGAAGGGAGGGTGTTGTGAAAATTATATAAGAATGAAGTTACTGAAGATTTGAAAAAGGCAGAGATTTTAAGCAACTAGTTTAGTGAGCCTATTAGGGTCAATGATTCAGAAATGTGAGCATGTAAATCAGAAAACAAGCTTATCCACACAATTAAAAATGAGCAGGCTGAAACATTTGAAATTCATCCCATGGATATAATAAAGGAACTAAGAAAGCTGAAAAAACATAAAGGGGCTGGTGTAGATAATATTACTACAGATCTAGGTAACAATGAAAGGAAAGAAATGCTGCGAGGCAATATTTATATGGAAAGGACAGATCAAAAACACCTAACACTCACCAAAGTTAAAGGGAGGAGGGCAGCAACAATGCAAAACAACACACAAACAAAGAAAATACAATATTTCGGGCTTAACCCTTCTTCAAGTTAACAGATGTAAGAGGCTGGGCTTGCGCAAGACTGAAACATAACATGATTCTAACAAAAAAAAAATTAAAGAAAAATGTGATTTTTTGGGGGGGAGGGAAATGGTTAAAATAATTACAGATGATTTACTGGATGGCTGATGGAAAATATTTCTCTTGATAATCTTCATTAACATCAAATGGCTGCTGGCAACCTGCCAGCTTTCAAAATGTCTGGATTTTCCTTATTATTCAACAATTTGTGGAATCTTCTGGTGAATAAGTTATAAAGCATACAGGAAAACTTCCTTCTGCAGTTTATGGATTTTATGAAATAACCAGATGAGATTTTGACATATTTAATAGATCAGCAAATATGTTTTTTTCCGCACCAAATCATCATCTTATTTAATGGAGAATTTTGTGAATCAGATAATAAATATGTGGTGAAAATAGTTTAAAAAACTTAATAAGAGAAATATCAAATTTGTATTGCTTTTTTTCAGAGCTAATTAATAGATTTGTGGAATTGTTACCCCAAATTCTGGTTTTTATTTTTTTGAAGAAATACAAAAAGATTTAACTTTAATATAGACTGGGGTTTAACATGTAATTTTTATGTGAGGATTAACATTTTTTAAAATGAAAACTTAGTAACTGGGTTGAGAAAATCACTTTTTTTACCCTTCCTCATTTTGCATTTTGTTTTCTTTTTTTATAAATTTTGTTCCCATACTTATTTATTTAGTCTATAAACTTACTTATTGAATTACAGAAATAAAAAAAATAATAATTAAAAAAATGTAGTTTATAGCACTTTCAGCTGCATTCAGTATGTCATATGTTTCTTCTGCGTATGAACTGATAGGGCAAACCTGATGATGTGATTAATAGATTGGCTCCCTGCTCCACTATCACACTCTGTGTAGAGGGCTGTTCCCCATTTGAAAAGTGATTCCAGGCATATTCCATGATTAGTACTTCATCCTCAGTCCCCTTCTCCCCTTTCCCCCAGATAAACGAAAGCTAATCTAGTTTCTGGCCTAGTATACATATTATAAAATTACTTGTTAGGCCTGTGTTTGGTGATTAGGAAGTGGCTTCAGTTTCTGGTTTGGCCATCCATTGTGTTTTCTCATCATCTTCCACAATAACTGGGAGAGGGAGAGGGAGGGGGAGGGGAGGGAAGGGGGAATACGAAGATGGTTACCTCCTAAAGGCTGTATATGGTGTCCTTCTTGACCTGCATTCCTCTTCTGGTCATTGTGAATAAGCCATAAAGCCACCAAAACATAGAGAAGTAAAACCAGATTAGAATGAAATGTAAAATGCAAGCTAATCAGTGTTTCACTCCAAAACTCTGTAATGACATTGGTATTGGTTGTGGATTATTTTTAACATTATATATTTCTTCTCTTATGTCACTAAATTTAATGTGACATGAAACTGGTTCAGTTATATACTTCTTGTCCTAACTACCAAGAATTAAGTGTTTCCCTTCTGATCTGAAATATGCCTCAACGCAGTGTGCTGAAAGTGAGGAACCGGTGGAATGCATGTGGGATGTAGATAAGTAACAAGACAAATGCAGTAGATGTTGTAAATTACATTAGAGCCATATAAAAGCTCCAACACTGAAAACGTCAATATTAGTCCAACCAAAAACAGCAAAACTATCAACAGATCATGAAGATGTTATTGAAGAAGAAATCCATTCTCAAATGGTGGGTCATGACCCGGCACAGTGTCACGAAAAGAAATTGCTGTGTTGCCTCACCTTAATCTCAGAATCTATCAAAGAACATTTGCTGGGCCTGGAGACTAATCTGGAGGAATTTATCCCCTATAAACAGTTACAAAGAATGTATAAGGAATCCATTTACATTTAACACAGAATCTGAATCAGAATTTCCGGATTCAGATGATGAGTGAACAACTGAACTGTGGTATGAGACATCACTCGAAGACACATATGAGAGAATACTAAAGATGCATTTTTGGCTGTAGTATCCAGTTTTAGTAGAAAAAGCTGTAAATATCTGATTAATTCTGTCATGGCTTAAAAGTATGGAGCCAAATATATTAGAATAGGGAAATGAGCCACCACTTACTTTAAAATGATGGAAGTGGGGCATGAACACACAGAAAAGACAAAAACATACATTATATAATTTTTTTTGGATCTAGCCCACTATCAGCAGAACATTAAGGAGGGTGGGTGTTGAGGGAGACTGCCTCACAAAATACCTGTTAGTCAGGAATGTGGTGCGGTAAATTCAAACAGTGTGGGGGACAGTGATTATGAGCTCATACAGGAGCATCGTAAAATGTTGTGTAAAGAGCAGAATAATATAGTAAAATCTTCACAACATAAATCTGAATAAGCAAAAATAAATCAACAAGTAAATAAAATAAAATTTAAAAATGAAGTTTAAACAAAGAATCTGTGCAGTTATAAATCACCTCTTGTTAGTGGTGGTTCAATTTAAACAGTGGGGATCGAGCCGAAGAGAAGATAGAAAGAAGGGAAAGTATTAACTGAGTTTGGGAGGACTCTGAGAGCACAGACTGTGAATCAAGAATTAAAATTATTGATGTCATGAACTCAGAAGATGGGAGGTTTCCTACCCAATACAAACTGGGCACAAGACAAGATTGTTTTTTTTTTTTTTAAATTTCTTTTTAATTATTTTATTTACTTTTGTTTACTCAGATTTATGTTGCGAAGACTTTACTATATTATTCTATTATTTTTCAATATTTTCTGATGCTTGGGTATTAGCTTCAAATCACTACCCCCCTCTCTCTGTCCTCTATTTGAATTTAGCCCCACCACGTTCCTTACTAAACAGTCATTCTGTAAGACAGTCTCCTACAACACCCACCCTTCATAATGTTCTCCTCCCAAAGTTTACTATGTAATTTGTGTTCTTGTTTTTTTTTTTATATATATGTTCACACCATGCATCCATCATCTAAGGTAAGTGGTGGTTCATATTACTATCTTAATATATGTAGGGGTGTAAGGGTTTGGGAGAGACTATACTAGTCTTTTCCAACCAAATGTCAACCTCATCTTCATGTGGTGCACCCTGTTTGCACGGACGAGGCTCTGGCTGACTGAAAGATTCCCGGTATAAGGAGTCACCCACTGCTTGCCAACGGCCTCCGAAAGGAGGGCGGAAGAGCGGGGAGCGGTTCAGGGCACCCTCTTGCCCTTGGGGTTGGAAACGGCCCCTAAAGGCGGATGAATCAGAAATGATCAACGGCATGGGGATGCAGAAGGCAACGGGAAACCACTGCATTAAAGACCCAAAGGGTATCCCGAGGACATGTAATCCTCTCAAATTACATATATCATGATGGCTTCTTCCTGGGTAAAATATTCCGGAGGTAAAATAGTCCCCCAATCGGATCTCCGGGTGGGGACTGCTCAGGGAGGAGTCATCAGAATGGATAGAAACATTCTACGAGTCGGAGCGTGGAATGTTAGAAGTCTGAATAGGGCAGGTAGGTTAGAAAACTTAAAAAGGGAGATGGAACAACTTAAGTTAGATGTTGTTGGGATTAGTGAGATTAAATGGAAGGACGCACAGGATTTCTGGTCTGGGGAACACAGGATAATTAGCACACAAGCTGTCAATGGAGTCACTGGTGTAGGATTTGTAATGAACAAGAAAGTAGGGAAACGGGTGAGTTATTATGAACAGTTTAGTGACAGGATTATTTTGATGAGGTTAGAAACTAAGCCCGTCCCAACCACATTAGTACAAGTATATATGCCAACGTCACAGGAAGATGACGAAGAAATAGAAAAAATATACGCTGAAATTGAAGAATTAATCCAATATGTGAAAGGGGAGGAAAATCTAATAATCATGGGTGATTGGAATGCAATAGTGGGAGAAGGAAAAGAGGGGAATACTGTAGGAAGTTTTGGTCTAGGAGAAAGAAATGAGCGAGGAAGCAGGTTGCTAGAATTTTGTGAAAGATATAAGCTAGTAGTGGCGAACACACTGTTTAAGAACCATGCAAGAAGAATATACACCTGGAAACGTCCTGGGGATACAGGCAGATATCAGCTAGATTATATCATGGTCAAACAGAGATTCAGGAATCAAGTTCTAGACTGTAAAGCGTACCCAGGAGCAGACATAGACTCGGACCATAATTTGATAGTAATGAAGTGCAGGCTGAAATTCAAGCGAATAAGGAAGCAGCATAAGCAGAACAGACTGGAAGTGAATAAACTGAAACAATCTAGCACAAGAGAAAAATTTGCAGAAATGGTAGACTTAGGTCTAAGAAGTAACTGTGAAAGGAGCTCAACCGAGGACGAATGGAATGCATTAAAGACCGAAATAATGAAAGCTGGCAAAGAAACATTAGGCTTTAGGGAACAAGCTGCCCGAAAACCTTGGATCACAGAAGAAATTTTGGAGCTGATGGATCAGAGGAGAAGGTACAAAAATGCTCAGGATGAAGCAGGAAGAGAGCAGTACAGGCAATTTAGAAATCAAATAAATAGGAAATGCAAAATAGCAAAAGAAAAATGGCTACAAGAAAAGTGTGAAGAAGTAGAAAAGGAAATGGTCGCTAGGAAAAGTAGATGTTGCATATAGAAAGATCAAACAGAATTTTGGAGAAATGAAGAAAAGAGGTATGAACATTAAAGCTGCCGATGGGAAACCTCTTTTAAGCTCAGAAGATAGAGCTAACCGATGGAAGGAATACATTGAGAAACTGTATGTTGGGGACGACTTGAACAATAGTGTATTGGAAAAGGAAGGCGATGTCGACATTGATGACTTAGGAGATCCTGTTTTGAGGACAGAATTTAATAAAGCTCTGAATGACTTGAAAGCAAATAAGGCAGTTGGAATTGATGAGATCCCTGCAGAACTTCTTAAATCTCTAGGAGAGGAAGGAATCGAAAGATTATTCAAGCTGATATCAAAAAGTTATGAAACAGGAGAAATTCCAACTGATTTTAATAAAAATATCATCTTCACACTTCCAAAGAAAGCACAAGCCGACAAATGTGAGAATTATCGCACCATTAGTCTAACATCACATGCTTCAAAATTACTGACCAGAATAATATACAGAAGGATGGAAAGGGTAGTAGAAGAGATAGTAGGTGAAGATCAGTTTGGTTTAGGAAAAATCGCGGTACAAGGGAAGCAATTCTGTCTTTAAGATTAATACTTGAAGGGCGGATCAAGAAAAACAAAGATACTTTTATGGCATTTGTTGATTTAGAAAAAGCTTTTGATAATGTTAGGTGGGACAAGATGTTCAAAATTTTAAAGAAGTCAGGTCTAAAGTATCGAGATAGAAGAATACTCTATAAACTATATAAGAATCAAGTGGCTGTAATAAAAGTAGAGAATCACGAGAGACATGCATCAGTTAAAAAGGGTGTGAGACAAGGCTTGTAGTCTATCCCCATTAATATTCAACTTGTATGTAGAAGAAGCAATGAAGAAAGTCAAAGAAAAATTTCCATGTGGCATAAGTTTTCAGGGAGAAAAAATCAGTATGCTACGATTTGCTGATGACATTGTCTTGTTAGCAGAGAGGGCTGAGGATATTGAGAAGTTATTGAATGGCATGAACAAAATACTGAAGGAAGATTTTGGACTGAATATAAATCAAAGTAAGACAAAAGTGATGAAATGTAGCAGAAATGATACCAATACTAGCAGATTAAATATAAAAATAGGATCAGATGCAATAGGAGAAGTGAGTGAGTTCTGTTACTTGGGAAGCAAAATTACAACCGATTGGCCGAAGCAGGAATGATGTTAAAAGCAGAATAGCACTAGCAAAAAGAGCCTTCATGAAAAAGAGAAACCTTTTAGTTTCAAATATTGATCTAGGAATTAGAAAGAACTTTTTAAAACTTTATGTGTGGAGCACAGCACTTTACGGTAGCGAAACATGGACTTTAGGAATACCGGAAAGAAAGAAACTTGAAGCATTTGATATGTGGTGCTACAGAAGAATGCTGAAAATTAGGTGGACATACAAAGTAAGAAATAAACGAGTTTTGGAAATGATGGGTGAGAAAAGAAGTTTATGGAAGAAGCTTACAGGAAGAAGAGACAGGCTGGTAGGTCATATTTTGAGACATGCTGAATTGGTTAATTTGTTAGTGGAGGGAACAGTGGAAGGTAAGAACTGTAGAGGAAGACAGAGATTAGAATATATGAAGCTGATAATTGAGGACGTGGGTTGTAAGGGGTATGTAGAAATGGAGAGATTAGCACAGGATAGGAAGGGATGGAGGATTGCATCAAACCAGTCTAAAGACTGACGACAGGAAATATATATATATATATATATATGTATCAAAACAGATAAAAAGTCAAACCAGACATGAGAATTAAATTTCATTTTTTTATGTAGCTGGATACATCTTCTCACTTCTCATTAATAATTAATTTGATGTGTTTTTAATTTTATTTTTGGAATTATTTTGTAATAATTTCATATAAGACAAAAGCAATTACCAAAGTTCATAAAAATGGTATTGGCATCCAAACAATTTTTTACTTTACTTATAAATCTCGAAGTAGCTAATAATTTTTAAGTGTGTCATGAAAGAAATCCTAAAAATAACCGTGTCACAGAAAACAAAAGTTTGGGAAACATTCAGACGTGCCATCATCCTTCTTACAGATAAGAATGTGAAGCCTTTATGATGTTAGAATAAAGTTATCAACAGTTTTCACCCAACAAATAATCTGCAGAGATGGGCCAAATGATAATTAACTTTATAATTTTGTGGTTTTTGGTTAACACTAAAGGACTTATTGATATTCTAATAAACTCTTACAGCCAGAGGATGTCACCAGCTCTCCCTCTCTCTTTCTCTCTCAATGCACATATAAAGCACATGCATGATCTCTGGTTACATATGTGATATCTATATACTAAACTGGGATTTATTTCATCTTTAACTAAATTTTAAAATTTTGTCACTGCTGCTATTGGTGGTAGATTTTTTTTTTTTTAAAAAAAATAATACTTTGTTTAATAGTCCACTATGCTTGTCACCATTCTCATCTTTGTGCTATTTTAAATTCAACCTCTTGTCTAAATTCTTTTACATTTGACAGTTTTTACTGCTATTATTATTTTATTTATAGGTTCAGTGACCCTGGTTTGGGACCAGCTGTTACTAGTAGTGGGGATGATTCAGGAAGTGATGATGCAGCAACTTCTGCTATAATTGGCTCAGCTGTTGTAGAGCAGGTAGCATCACTCCATAGTATGATGAAGAATATGGCCAGAGAACTTCAAGACCTGCGCACAGAGGTTGAATCCTTGAAACTACAGTCAAATACTTGGAGAAATATGGCACGAACTTACGAACCTGGAATGCTTTCAGGTAATGCATGATGTCAGTTTTCACTAACTCGCTGCTCATCAGTCATTTTTATTTTGTAAAATATTATTTATTACAGTACATTAAAATGTCTTATATATTTGGAACATTGTGTTACATGCGTTTCCAACTAATCCAGTCAGATTATCATACAACCTTATTTTTTCAGATATGACCACAAAACCATTTTAAAAGGTCATTAACACTCATGAAATTAATAGCAAGCCATTTTTAGAAGGGCTTTTAAGTATTTTTAAAGTCAGACAACATGTATATGTAGAATTTACCCAATTTCATAGATCATCGAAAGTAGTATAGATAACTTTTTCTAATTTTGGAATATATTTTCTTGTCTTCATTTTCTGAGGTATAGAATTAAATTATGATTGAAAAGAGGTCTAACACTTAGGGTCTAGAAAATTTTGTTAAAGAGATAAGTAAAAAGTTAATACTGAAGGTATGGAGCTAGAATCAGTTTTTTCTAAGTTAGAAACTTTATTTTTCAAGTTACAGTAAAAACTAGTAGCTCAAAATGTTCAGCGTAAAGAGATACATAAAGGGAAATAGGGGTTTGGAAAGAAAAATGGATTTTGGTTTATTACCTGACAAGGAAAACTTTGCAATAATACGTACTGGTGAGCATAATAGTATATTCAAATTAGAGAACAATTTTCACTAAATACGCAGAGCGATTTTGTTAGTAGATTATACCAATATTTAGGCAGTAAAAGGGAAATTGCAGTTTAAATGCAGTGGCAGCAAGTATGTTTACTCTCTCAGACATTGTATAGATAAGAGATTTAAGGACACCAAAGAAAGGGATAGGAATACACTACTTAGGGGATAAAATTAAAATACCAATAGAAAGGACAATTTTTGTGAGTAAGTATAAATGTTATTCCAGCTCAGTAGCAGCAGTAATCCGAGAGAAATTAAATAATAAAGATTGGGAACGATTTATTTGATCACATCAGAAAATTTTTATTTTCACCTTGAAATACAGACAGCAAGGATAACATTGTATCATATATAAAAAGTTTAGGGATTTTCTATAGATTAATTTGATGTTAGAATAAAGTTGCAAGGTTTATGATTTTAGAAGCAATGATAAATTTAATTTTTTTTTTTTACTTACAATTTTTTATCCTGAAAACTTTAGCACCTAGAAGAAAGACTCTCATGATGTAAAATAACATTTATGTAACACTTTGTATTATATAAAGTTTTCAAGGTGTTTGGAATAAAAATACGGATTCCCTTTGTTGATTTATACATATGCTGAGGTCAGCTTAGCCATAATGGATATAACCACGCTCCAGGACAAGGGAATAGAACATTATTTTGGCAGACTTAGCACAAGACGGACGGGTGTCACGGAGTGATGTAGGAAATTTTAAGTACTAGCATAACAGGGGTACGCATCAACACTTCTTTTGAAATGAACTTATAATTTTCACAACTATCTGGGGGTTAGGAGGAAGTTTGCTTACCGAGTGAGAATGATTTAACTTGCAATCATTAATCTAGGATCAAAGTCTGATGCTTTTTCTGAAATTTTTCTGGTACCCCCAAATGTAATAGAACTTTTTTGACAATACATTAGTTTCAAATCATCAAGAAATCTGTAGCATTTTATTTAATGAGCATACCTTTCTTTATCTGTTGCGGTCAATTCAATAGATTGATGACCGAGAAGATCCTGTAAGGTACCAGACAACAGTTACAGTTTAGATAAGTGTGTCATCCACCCCCAATCACATACTGGTTTAACAAGATGTGATCACTTCATTGCTGTCATTTAAACAACTGAAAGTCTAGATTTGAGATGAGACAGTTGCACGTAACACATGAGTCTATCCTCCTAATTTCCTGCGGTATAAAATAAAATTAACTTTAATTGTAGTTTTGGCTTGCTATGCCAGTTATTATTGCAACATTTCTCACTACTTACTAACTGTAACATAATAATTATAACCTGTCATAGCATTAAGTTTTTAAATAAATTGTGTTCTTTGTTTATTTCATTGTTTTTATGTTCTGCTTCTTACAACATATAAAAATTTTAGTTTAGGAGATATGCAAAATTGAATTATGCAATTAGTCTAAAAATTCCTAAATGTTAAGTTTTTAATATTTTGCTCATAGGCTTTCACAGCATATCAATTTAATATAGTCTTCACCAGTTTGCTTTAAGATAGAATTGGAAAGAAACTAATTTTCAACTCAATGATGGCACAATTGATGGAGATGCTAGATGCTCCAGTGATACATAGAAGCTGGTCTTTACAAAGGACTGTTGCAAGTTAAGAGATCGCAAGGCACTGCAGACTAAAGGTGTCAACTGTTAGCAATTTGAAATGAATGATTAAGAACCAATGAATGCCGTTAGGTGCATGGAGTGGGCTTGTTATGAAGGAATTGACAATATAGACTGAAAGTGAATGTAATGCAGTAAAGAGGATGCATTATATAAGTTTATCTGTGTTGGGTCCTGCAGAATAATTTTGGGATTTGAGTAGAATGATGAAGATGGAAGCATGTGCTGTTGAAATGTATTTTTACACTATCCAAATGGTGGCATGACTACATCGTTATTATTTCTGTTCCTTATTTCTGTGTACTCACAATAATATTGTTTCACCCCACATTTAAATTCAGATCTTCTTACAAGTATAATGACTATTTTGATTGTTGAATTTTGTTAGTATTCCTATTCAGCTGACCATTGCTGTGGAAGTATCATATTTTTGCCTTAGAATATGAAAGGTTCATTGGGAGATTAACAACACTTTTTACTGAACTGTGAACAGCTAAGTTAATGACCATGTGGAGCCTTCTGGTACCTATAATATTAAATAAATCAGCCGACATGCATTTGTACTAAATCCCAAATGCGAAGGGTAATTGAAATCAAGTCACTTGACACAATTTCAGAGTAACACAATACTTATATTCGTGATAAAGTTCACTTGTACATTGTCGGTACCAGATACGTCGATAAAGCATCAAACAACAGTTTCATTGAAGATTACAGGTTAAGCACATTCGTACGAGAAGACAAAAACTCTCTAAGACCTCCAAACACTAGTGAGCACACTACTACAGCATGTTGGAACTGGCCGCAACCACTACCGCATGGAGCAATTCGCTACGCTAACTAGCGAGGAGTTGCACGACCACTTTCCGGCAAAAGAATGAGACAAGACTGAGATAAGTCATGGAGGCTGCGTGGCCTTTTATAAGCTTGCCATGGCCTATGATGTCAGTAACTTTTTCCTTTAATTAATATCTCCCAAAGTACAAAATAGTTTAACTTGCAATTTTTACAAGGGTCATCATGTTCTATCTATTTTTATTTTTATTTAACATTCAAAAGGGTCTCTATAAGTTTAAAACTGAAGTCTATCACGTGACCAACTTGACGGACTTTCTCGAACTCCAACAACAATTAGCGACAATCTACCTTTAAAAACTTAATTACCAGACAAATGCTTAAACTTTTTACCAGAACTATTATATATTTCTGATCCTCTTAATTTGGGCTGTCTACTGATATAAATTTCTCAATTGCATTCCTATTAGTTAAAAAGCTCATTTTTTCTCTTAATTAAAACTGCTAATTAAACTTTGCCAAATTAGTTAATTTTACTATCAAAATACTTGGGACAATGCTGACTATAGTTGGTGATAAAAGTTCAAGATATTTCAAATCTTAGAGTTTTACTTTTCTAATCGTGTGTTTCAAAACGTGAACAAACTGAATTATTTCTTAAAATAAATTTTTTCTGATACAATGAATACGCTCTAAAACGTTTTTTATGATGAATTCTCACTGTGGGAATGAATACAGGAAAATCCCTTGAAGTGGACAAATACTTCCTCTCGAAATTTCTAAGTCCAACACAAACGACTTCAAAATCAGTTTATAAACATTGTTATTGCTAGGGATGGCTAGTGGGAGTGCTTTTGGTGAACTAAAGGGTACCTTACAAGAATTAAATATTTGATAAATTTAGAATCAGTACAAACATAAGTATAAGCAAATCGTGGCACTCAGTTCCCTATTTTAGAATAGGACTGTAGTAAAAAACCAAGTTATTTATAATCTCAACAAACTGATTAATTAAACTACTACCTGGTACTAGCCAAACTTTGCTAAGCAGATTAAGAGAGACTACTAGTTTGTCTTCAGGGTTCTACTTTCTTTATCAAAATTTGTAAACAGGCATTTAGATATGAATCAAAGTGCACAGCTAGCTCTGGATTTTACCACCAACAGAAAGTATTGGAAAATCATTTTAATGAGTTATCAGGTTGGCGAGAGTGATGAGGGGATGTACGAGAGAAGTTAAGGAATTGGGTTACAAAACTTTGGTCAGACCATTGCTCAAATAAGGTAGTGCAGGTATGAGACCCACATTTTGCGTATCAAAAGAGGGTACAAAAAGGGCTGCTAGATTTGTTTCTGGAAATTGTTGCAGAATGCAATCGGTAACAGGTATGATAAAGGAGTGGGATTCATTGGAAAACTGGAGGAGGATGAAGAGGGTCATGGGAGTGTACAAGGTGTATACTGGCAATGAGGCATGGAAAGATATTGGTGTAGGTATGAAAAGTAGTGCAAGGAAGGGAAAAGATGACCATGACCAGAAGCTCGCACTTGATTTCAGGCACAAGGGTGTGGGAAGATTCTCATTTTTAGGTAAGGGTATCAGGGATTGGAATAAGTTACCAAGGGAAATGATGAATAATTTACCGAAAATGTTGAAAGAATTTAAAGTAAAAATTTGTAGAGGTCATATGTAGGTGGGTGCATGAAAGGGGGAAGATGGGTGTATAGGGAAAATGCCACCGGAGCATGTGCTCGATTGCAGTTAAATTAAATCACATGAAGTTATTTCAAAAAGCTGTAAACTGATGTCTTATAATTATACAGCCTCAAACCCCGTCAAAAATGACAGTCTGAATGGAGTGTTCTAACAGATCATTTCTTCCCATTTGTTTAACTAAATATAATTGTTATTAAAGTATGCTCATAACCTGATTTTTGTAATGATGTACGTATTTTAGTTGTAGTTTACATTGCATTTCAGTTGCAACTACTTGCATGTGTTTAAATCACTGTCAGTGAGAGAAAAACAAAATAAATCCTAAATCTTGCTTTATGTCACATAATTTAATCTTGGTATGGGCCACATAGATTGTGATTAATATGAAGTTACTTTCATCTGCCTGAAGTAATGTTTTCAGTAACATAATTTTTTTTAACTTAATTACTTATGCCCACTGCTGTATTTTCAAATGAAAATTGTCATTCTGACTTAGGCTAAATTTCAATCTAATCGAAATATCACCCAGCGTATCTGCTCAAAAATTAAAGCTTTCGTATTACATGTTTAATCGAAAAGAATTTAATGAAAACATTTACATAGAATGAATATAAATAAATTTAAACCAACTAATAATTGATATGTTAATTTAAATACAACACACAGTTTTCTTGTTGTGTTTGGTAATTCATTTCTTCACATATGCATAATCAAATAATACTTTTATTAAATAATGCACATAACCTTGTGACAGTATTAACATCTCTTTTTGCTGTAGCCCCCAAAGAAGGCTGGGAGCGTGACAATAGTGTTATGATCACATTAACTCAGTTGCTGGGCTTAGACTCTTATTGTTATTGACTTCAATAGAGTTATACAAGTATCTTAATTTAGTTTTTTTAGTTCATATTACACAAATATGTGTAGTATTGTGTTTGGGATACAAGCTGTTTACCCAGCCTCAATATCTGTCTTGGCCAAAATCTGTGGATTGTTGGTGCACAGACCATTTCCACTGCTTTGTATAACTTAGTACTGTTCTTCAAATTATGTTGTTCAACATAAAATCAATACTGGAAGGTGGCCATATTTGCTGGCAGTATCAATGAATTTACTGGCATGGTTGAAAATTTCACAAACAGATAAACATAGCATGTAGCTGTTGAATTATGCTGCAGCTAGTATACTGTAATGTTGTGAATGACATAGGCCAGGACCATAGTTTTGAATAGTGTGAAACATCGGTGGAAACATCTTATGTACTAAGGGAATCCACTGGTGTACTATAACAATTTACATGGTTAAATTTCAATCTCAATTAATGTCACATTGTTAAAATAGTATAAGTATGTATACTCCTGATATCTACTGATGTGCATCATTTTCTTTTTTACCACAATGATATAAAAACCAAACAAAGATTACACTAATTATGAATTGACTAAAAATATTGGAATGTTTTAATGGCAATGTAACAAACAGTCTTACCTGTGCAGTCAGTCGACTCACTTCCACTCCATAGATAACGAATGTAAGATTATAATTTTTTTCTTTCTGAACAAACAATTTTTGTTACTTCACTGATTTAAAGAGGTTAACTTTGTATTTTATTTGAATGAAAATTTACCAAAACTGAAAAAGGATGATTCAATCACACAAAATATAATTTCCATATACCTTCCCTGTACTGCTTCTATGTGCTTATTCTTGAGTTTATTTGCTAATCTTATCTGTACATATATTGGGAATTGTAACTGGGAAAAAAATCTATACAATTAAGAGTAATTTACTTTTTAAAGTTTGGACTCTATTAGTAAGTATTAAGGGGACACAGTCGTGAACAGGATAAAAAAAAAAAAAAATCGATTTTTTATTTTTAGACTTGTTCAATGCTCCAATTATTTAGCTACAAAATGCCATTTGTTTCATGCAAATTTGACGATTAGATTCGGAGTTATTAATTTTTTCGTGATGCGTGGTAATAGTGTGTCTGTATTGTAATGTACATTAGTTTCTCGTATGTAAAACGTTTAGTACAGATTTTTCTCAAAACTACATTTTTTGATCTTTTGGTACACTTTTCTCAAAAACTAAGACCGATAAAGACATCAGACTTTCAGCATCTCTTGTAAATAAGATGATGATTAATAAGATAAAAAATGGGACCTGTCATAACAACAAGAACAAACTAACAAGGTCCATGGTATTTATAAAAAGTTATATTTTTTGCCTTTTAGAACAAAAAATCATTACTCATAAACTATAGAAAATATATTAATAAATCTTTATGTGATTTGCAGATGATGTTTTATCTGTATACTGCGAAAGTTTCAGGCCTGTATCTCCATTAGTTTCTTCAGAAAGTGTATCTGAAGTTTGCTTGTTTTAACATTGATTTCTTATGGGAGTCCTTCGCGACTGTGTCCCCTTAAAGGAGGATGGCAATATGTTTCAGTTTAATAATTAGTTAGAAAGCTCAAAAATATAAGATAAAAGTACCCACAAATTAATATTAATTTTTTGTTGAATTTATCAAATTTTTATGGAGTTCAGGGATTTAAATTAGGGTATGTGTGGTAGAAATCTATAAAATTTAGGATAATTTTTCATTAAATACAATTAAAAAATAAACCACTCATTGGATTTTGGTGGTGATTTGAATAGTGACAAAGAATGGTTATGGACAAAATGTTGTGGGATTGGTTCAAGATGGCATAAATGATATCTGGGGGTGATTCGTAGCAATGACCACAGGGCATCCAGGATTGTCTACCTTATGGTTCTCGGGCAGGAGGCACAGGTTAATAGTCTGGCAGCTCTTTGCAGTCTGTAGGGAAATAAAGAGATGTGAGAGATCTGGAAATGGACCCTGAAGATTGAAGAATAAACAGATTTCTCTGTAAATTGCATTGGTGGGGTATTTGATGTGAGGTCAGAATGTGGAGGTGTCGAGAGCTGTTAAACAGCTCCAGCCACAAAATTACTCAGATCTGTTATCACAGTGGTCAATCCCTTGTCAGCTGGAGGAATTATGATTTGTAAAAAGTTCTCAGTGGTTGGTTGTAGAATAATTCACAACAGAGATTTTGGATTTCCTCAGGTATTGGTAGGGCAAGGATTGTTGGGGATAGGTGCTAGAAGAGCTGGATGGCAATAATTGAAAAGTTGAGAGAGACATGGGGTAGTGTTAATAAGTGATGGAGAGGTAATATGTTGTCTTTGTGTGGATGAGGAAAATGTATTTTTTTCCCTTACGGCTTTATGCCTCATCGGTATCGAGATTATTAAAGGCAGGAAAGAACTGGGGGCAAGGAACAGGAAAGAATTTGGCTATGACCTTTTGAAGGAACTATCCTGGTATTTGCCTGGAATGATTTGGGGAAACCATGTGAGATCAGAGCATTAGCGCTCATCGACGATGCTCGGTGGGAAAATGTAGACCAAAAATCCAACTGCTCTTGCAGAAGGAGAAAGGTGGAACAGATGTTTTTCTGTTTGTTTGCAATACATGTTGCAGTGATTAAGAATGTTCTATAGATGATGCACGTGGTCAGAGAATATGAGGAATAGGATTTTGTGTTAGTAAGTGAAGTAAGGTTAGAGTTGTTGGACCAAAGTCTGGAAGGTATTATTTTCCTTCTTCTGAAAGGAGTAAAGATTGATGTGACAATTTCCACCTTCAAAAATTCCTTACCCTGTTTCAATTAGTTTTATATTCTCTCCCTGAACACCTTGCATTTCTGCCATTCTAAGAGTTCCTTACCTCTATCTTCTTATCACTTTTCTTTCTAACTAAATACACCACATCAGTGACATGAATTCCACAGAAATGTAAGTAGTAAGTTTAAAAGAGTACTTCCAGCTGGCAAGGGATCTCTGTAGTTATAGATCGGTGTGATTAAGAGTCTGAAGATGTTAGGTCTTGTCCACACTAGTAGACAATGTCTCACTGAGTAAAAAAATTCTAATATGAAAACACAATTTTAAAATATTGTTATTTTCGTTGTACCGAGATGTATCTAATACATTCCTCAGCCTTCTTAGAAGTCAGATTAGCAGAGCACATAACTGTTTTCCTTTAGATGGACTTTGTACAAAAACTAAGCTGAGTACTGACACAGAACTGGGAGTAATTACTAGAACCATTGATAATCCAAATTTATGATTAGTTGGTGCAATATGAGCCAAATCCTACACTTTGAGGAGATGCCTTCAGATGACAACTGACTGTTAACGACCTCCAGCACAATGGTAAACTGCCGCAGCCAGCTTTCACTCGCTGTGGTGGATACTGATATGTCTTCCCAGCACCGAACAGTACACATCACAGCCATATCAAGTCCAGACTGTAAAAATGTCCCACATAATTGAATCAGGCAGGAGTGATATCTAGAGGTGCACATAAGTCTCGTAAACGTATCTTCACTTGTCATATAACACAGTGTGATTGGCAATCTGAGAGATGCAATGGCTGAAAGTTCAGTATCCCGTGATGTCCTCTACAGTATTTAAAGTGTTTCCCAAGTGAGGTATCTCAGCGAAAAACTCATGTTTCTGCCAAAAACATCTTTTTTCTTCCTTACAAGTAAAATTAGGGTGGCTGCATAGCTCAGGCGGTAGAGCGTCTGACTGCAGTCCGGACGACCGGGGTTTGATCCCTGACGAAGCCGAGGATTTTTCCTCGAAGTTGAACATCTGGAATGGCTCCCCAGGCCCACGCAGCCTGCTATCCAATGAGTACTGTGGAGGAAACTCCACGGGAAGGTAAAGAATGGCCAGAGCGTGGCACTGACCCCGTCACATCAATTCTAGTGCCCATGGTTGTAATGGAAATGCAGAGCTCTTTATCCATGAATCCTACAGGAAGCAGCAGGAGCTGTAGGAACCCTGTGACCCTTACCTTACAAGTAAAATTACAACTACTTCTCTACCAATCACAGAACTGACTCAAGACTCACTTTTATGTGTGGATATTCGACAAAGTCTGTCATCCGTCTCGCTACTTAGTCTTTGAGACCATCTATAAATATCACCAAACTTTCTCTCTTAGTGTGGCCAGCTCTCTGACTCCTCCATATACTGATGTCACACCACGGACAAAAACAAATTAATCTGCCTAGAAGTCTTCAATTCCTAACTATTAAGAGCCCTCAAACCCCTACCCCTCCCACCCAAGAACCGTAACACATGCATAGTTGGAAGCTCAAAAGTCACACATCTGCCTTCTTGGATCAACTGTTTTGCCCATGCCCTCCCATCCTATGTTAGATATATTCCCCACTTCCTATAGTGTCTGTCAACAGTTCCTATATCTACACTTTAAGATTCTTTCATAGTCATCATGGAAGCCATTCTCTTTACACCATTATTCCCATTGCCAGGACATTACTGCTCTCAAACACAAACTGGACTTACACCCTCCACACAATTTACCTAATATTGCCTTCCTCATATCATTGTCTCACATTACCCTTACCAAAATTTCTTCATATGACATGGAGTCTTCCAGTCCCATATCTACCATCATATATGAAACACTGCCATGGGTGCTTACATGGTACTCTTCTATGCTAACCCTCTCTTGGGCAGTTTAGGGGAATCTTGTCTTTGAATGATTACCTTATAATAAATTGTTTGGCACAGGTACATAGATGACAGTTTTATGATCTGGATCCAAGGTGAAAACTTTTTCCTTGGCCTCCTACATTCCCTTAACAATATCCTCTCCCTAAACTTCACATTGTTTTACAACTACTTCTCTTTGATGTAAATATCTCCGTGTGTGATTGCCACATACACACATCTCTATCCACATTAAACCCACAATCCTACAACAATACATACATTTTGATAGCTGCCACCCACATCACACAACCTAGCCATCTAAAGCAGACACATCTGCTCCAATCATGACTATTACTCCAACAAGCCCTTATAGCCTATAATTATCCCCTGAAATTGGTTCAAAAACTGATATTGTTCAATCTCGAAAACCAGAGTAACCACCAAGTACAATCAAAAATCCTATCTTCTCATCCAGTTCTCTGCTGGCCTGGACTCCAAGAACCAAATCCTTTATTGTGGATATGTCTTTCTCAGATCTATTTCAAAAAATGTGTCACATTCTACCAAATAATCTTTCCACAACACCTTGCATCACTTTTAGAAGACGATGCAATCTATGAAACATAGTAAACCACCTCATGTTTCCTTCTCTTGTGACAGGCCTCATTGAAAAACATGCAATATATATCGACCCACTACAACATCTTACCACTGGTGAAATCTTCCCCATCATAGGCCATGCACTGAGTATAACATCCTGTCTTATATACCTGCTCACCTGCCTCCATTGCCTGCGTTTTTATATCTTCATCACAAATCTGCAAACAGTAACTACTCCAAAAATGTACACTACACTGTTACTGCACAACTCTCCTGATGATTTACAAGTATTAAAGAAGGTTCATGTTGCTTGCCATCCCAATACCATTTCCCAATATGAGTTTCACAGCTGGTAACTGGTTTACCAGCACATTCTTGACACCTCCTCAAGCCTGATAACACCTTCCTTCTTGTTGTACCCAACACTAGCCAGAATAATTAATTTTTATGTAGATAAGATATTATTTCAAAAAAATCTTTTTTATTTATATGATTTTTAGAAAAATGTTATTACTATTATTTCTCCTCTTTTGAAGGTCCTCTTTTTCTTATGTTGTTATTTTTTCTTGCCATTAATAGTTTTGATTATACTATCATTGCTTTCCCCACCACACCCAACATCAATTCCATTCTCTGTGTGACTGTGTTGACTGCAAGTGCTTGTGCAAGCACAGCACATATTTCTATGTTCTTGACAAAGAGTTTTGCCCAAAATATTGTGTTTTTTGTGTCGTGTGTTATTTTTTGTTACTGATGCCCTCTTCCCTTCAACTTTGGTGAGTGTTGGGGTAATTTATCTTTCTTTTCCATACAAAGTGGGATTTAGATGGTCTCAATGCACAGTTTTTAGGGTGAAAGGTCTTGACAAAGTTTCTTAATCTGTCTAAACTATGAACTTGAACCGTATTTAACCATAATAGTTTGCACTGATAAATGTAAAGAGTTTTTTGTTGAGCCTGAAGGGACTTAAAAGTATTAATAAAGTATTAAAAATGGGCAGATTCAATCTCACTATAATAACACAATTATATATCTACAATTCATTATTTATTTCCACATCCTTTATATCGATTTCCTAGTCTCACTCAGTGGTTTCATGTTGAACCTTGAATTTTAAAGGAAAAGGAGAATATTTGGGTATGGAGAAATATTTAAAGTTCTATCCAGTTTTCCTTTCTTGTGCATCTCCTAATGCTGTCTCAATCAGCCTCATCATAAAACTGTGTTTGACATCATCAGTATCAGTTTGTAGTTCCAACATGGAGAATCTCTTCTGCCATTCTTTGATTTTTATTTCATAGAAACCAACTCAGCAATTGCAGTTTGATATTTTCTCTTATTTTCTGACAATTTACCTAACCATTTATTTGGTCCACTACTGTGCAAATTGAGGGAAATGAAAATTTGATTTATGTTGGAGCAAGTCAGTCATATCTTGCTCAAAGGCTAAAATTTCATGTTATGCTATAGTGAAGTGACATTCCTTACAAATGATTGTTGAGGTATTGTAAAATTATTATACATTAAGTATTAAACATATGACTGTAACTTGGACGTTTTCAGACCTTTTTCATAGGTGCTTTGATAACAGGATTCATAGTGGTTTTTTTATCTGTATAGTACAACAAGATGGATAAAAAACCACTATGAATCCATTATTATTAAATTAAATTGCAATGGAGTGCATGCTCCGGTAGAAATAACACACATCTTCCCCCTTTTCAGCATCCACCTACATTATCCTTTACAAATTTTAACGTTTTTGGCAAATTATTCATCATTTCTTATTCCAATCCCTGACATCCTTACCTAAAAAAGAGAATCTTCCTACTCCCTTGTGCATGAAATTGAGTGCCAGCTTGTGGTCATGGTCACCTTTTCTCCTCCATGCATTACTTTCAATTCTTAAGGTGGCCATACACGATCGCTCCATTTGGATGTCATCCGTATGGATGACATCCATGCGGATGACGTCCAAAAGCGTAGCACATACACGATCATTCCATCACTCCACCAGTCAAAGGTGCAACTTCGCTAGTGTTCCTTCGCAAATTGAACGACGCGCCTGCCGCCATTTTTGGTGGCAACTGGTAGCTTTCAGTGTTTACGTTTGTACAGTTGATACGTGTTGTCCCGATCGAGTATTCGTATTTTTTGGCTTACCAAGTGTTTTGTACCATGGTTAAGTCTTGCGCTGCATATAATTGCACCAACCATGCTACAAGAGCCACAAATTTATCATTTCACAAGTAAGTATGCATTTAAATAAGTTTGGAATCTTATACTATCTTATTGCCTGGATGTGGTTTGACCGTGTTTAATATTTTCTTTCGATACAGATTTCCGCTCCGAGATTTAAATCAATTGAGGGAGTGGTTAGCTAAAATACGCCGGGACAGTTTTACTCCCTCAGAACATAGTGTAATATGTTCACAACACTTTGAAAAAGAATGTTTTTGGGAAAACGGAAATAAAAAGATCCTGAAACCTTCTGCAGTGCCAACAATTTTCCGCTTTCCAGACAATATATCGAAGGTAAGGACTACAAGCTTTGTTATTTTAGCTGCACCATATGTAGAAGTAATACACTATCTGTGAATAAATATTTGGGTAAATTATTACTACCATGCTATGTGAAATGTATACTATCAACAGTGTGTAATATTTTTCAGAAGACTTGCCAGATCACCTCCAAAGTAAAGAAATATCCCAGTTCTTTCTGAAAATGTTTGTCATGAAGTCAGGAATCAAGAGTACTATGTGCAGCATTACCGTACATATGACATAGCAAAATCTGTAAAATGTGTGAAATATGAAGCAGTAATAGAGAGGAAAAAATACAGCATTGTTAAGTACAAGAACAAATATGAAAAGGAAGTTGCCAAGAACATAACAAAGTGCAAGAAAATTGATTCTGTGTTGCAGTTGGTGCAAGAGTTAAAAGAAAAGTGCCAAATTACTGGAGATGTGAGCCATATTTTAGAGAATTCTTTTTTTAGTGTTTTTACAGAGTTGGTTGCTCTGTCAAAATCTGGCAGAAATGCTGGTTACAGTAACAAATTAAAAACATTTGCCTTGACTTTGTATTTTCATTCACCTGCAGTGTACAAATTTGTCAGAGAATCATTTGACAATTGTTTACCTCATCCATCTACACTTTCTAGATGGTACAATGTGATTGATGGCAATCCAGGCTTTGCTGCAGAGTCATTAGCTTATATTGAACAGTTTACCTCTGTTTGTAAATATGAAATATATGGATGTTTAATACTGAATGAGATGGCCATCAGAAAAGGCATTCTGTGGAATGGTGAAGAATTTGTGGGTTATGTGAACATGGGTCATATACATTGTGCTGCAAGTGAAGAAGGAAGGGAAACAAAGGAAGCTTTTGTGGTGATGTGTGTTGCTATTAATGCTTCTTGGAAAATCCCTATAGGTTACTTTTTAGGGGATGGCATAAGTAGTAGTGATAAATGCAACATTATACTGCAAAGACTAAAAATTTTAAATGATGTTAGAGTTCGTATTGTATGTGTGACATGTGATGAACTTTCCAAAAAACTTGAGTATGGCAAGACAGTTAGGGTGTAATTTTAATGCAGATGAGTTCAGATCATCTTTTAAACATCCTGTTTATGTTTTGTTGGATCTGTGCCATATGATGAAATTGGCAAGGAATGTCTTGGGGGACATGAAAGTGTTGAAAGACCAGCAAGGTAGATTAATAAAATGGCAGTATGTTGTAGATTATACCCTTTCAGAAAATCTTTCCAATTATATTGAAAATGTAATTGTTTATATTTCAGGATTTGTTGCCATGAAAGTTTTAAAGACTTTCTCTTGCAATATTTGTACATCTGCTCTGTTTGCAGAAAGAATGTTTCCTCTACTGCTTTGTGTATTGCTGCTAAGGATAATGGGGGATTGCATTATCCCTTAGCAAGTGTTGTACATATATGCAAAATTGCTGAAAGATGTATAAGAAATGAATTCATTCAATGGTGATATGAAAGTAATGAAAGGTGATTTAAAAGAAAAATTAAAACTAGTTATTTTGCAGGGATGTAACTTTAATAATTTGTTTACTGATCTTAGTGATCACATGTTTGAAAATGTCTATCCTGAAAATCATATTATCCTGCTTACAAAGAAAATGATTGATACCGTATGTTTGTCAGACTGAGAATGTATCATGCTGCAAAAATACACAATGAAAAACAGAAAATGTAAATCAGACAGAAATTAAACAAAACTGTGTTATTTTATAATCAATAAAGGAAGTAAAAAAGTTATTTTCTTATTTTTACATCCCTTATGTTCTCATATGAATGATATGATTGTTATTAATTTAAACATTTTATTCTATAGATTAATGATTGTATAAAATTAATGCAGACATTGGCACCTGCCCAACTAAACTGGTCTCTGTGAACAAAAAATAATGGAAACTGGCTTTAACATACAAGGTTATAATTTCAAAACAGTGGGTGCACTTGCATTCAAGTAGTATGCAATATGAAAAAATACATATTTTGTTGGCCTTGGTAAAATTTGATTAACAAGGAGTATCATGCTTAGATTTGCTTGTGCCATGTGCTGAGAAGTCTTCAGAAGGGAAAGAGCTTAGTATACCAATGAACAAAAAAAGATAAAAATATTCACACTAGAAAACCCAAATCTTTCCTTTTTTGGTTGCCTTTATACTGAAAGAACTGCTCGATCACATTCTTCATTTCAATGTTATGAATGTCAGATTGTGTCTTTGAATTGAAAGGAATATGTTTGCTCAACTTCTGAAGAAACCTTAGTTTGGGATCAGACCTCTTAAATTTGTATACCTGTATTTCGTCAGTTTACCTTCATTATATTTATAAATGGGTTTCTATTATTGTAATGTTAACATCTTTCCAGATCAGTTGCATTAGCCTGCTGGAAGAGAGAAAAATCTTAACATTGCTCAGGGTGAAGAAAACAACTCCGAAAGTTAATATAGTTGGTGGAAATTCTGTAATTAGCTTGTGGTTAACGTCATTCGATCTTCTTTGAGCACGTGAAGACTCTTAACAGTATAAAATTTTTCATTCTACAGTGGTTTGTTATATAACTGTACGAGGGTTACAAATTTCCAGCAAACAGTTGCCACTATATCGAATACTGAATAAAAATCCTGAAAATTAAATATACGTCCAAAAAAAGTGCGGAATTATGCAAAATAAGCTCTGTGATATTATGAAAACTTTTTAAAATACTACAAAATGATTATAAAACAGATTTATTAAATTTAAGTACTCTACCAGGCAGAAAATAGTGAGAGGTACGTCACATGTTGTAAAACAACATATTTAAACAAGTAGGCTCATATAAAATTTAATCTTATCATACTATGATCTTTTTAAAAAGAAGACCGCAAAGAATTCTCTTTTTTTTTCCAACACGATTTCTCTGTTGGCGTTTATGTCTTTATTTTTCAATAATATTAGCAACTGATCTATTGCCACATTTATTTATATTTTGTCATGGTAGTCAGGATTAGAGATCCTACAAGCATGGTAAGTCCTTATCCTTCTCAATAATCTCCAGCACAAAGTATTATTGAGACGATATTATTATTTTACTAAAAAAAATAATCGTTCTAATTGTAACTTAATAATATTTAAAACTGTATTATTTTCAATTCTACACTCAAAATAATATTTAACTTGTAGCAAAACAAATATTTCTATAGCAGATTCAAAACAAAAAAGAAGTGGTACAATGTTGCATAGTCCACTCAAGGCACTGATGTTGCCTCCTCGGTGGTCAGCGACAGAATGAGAAGAGTTTGGACCGCGGTTTCACCATACACGAGCCGACTGGAGCGATGGCTTGGTGTCGCTCCACGTGGTTTTCCCCACACACCGTCAGTCAGCTTGATGGCATGATGGACGAAACTGATGGATATTGGACTGACCGGATATCCAAATAATCCTGTCACTCCACGTCATCCACATGAGTTTCCCCACACACGACGCGATAATGGAGTGACATCGCTCCATTTGGACGGATGGAGCGATCGTGTATGGCCACCTTTACACCAACATCTTTCCATGCCTCATCACCAATATACGCCTTGTACACTACCATGACCCTCTCCACCCTTCTCCTGTCTTCCAATGAGTCCCATTCCAGCTCTTTTATCATATCTGTTACGGATTGCATTCTGCAATAATTTCCAGAAACAAATCTAGCAGCCCTTCTTTGCACCGTCTCCAACTCCTGTATTTGATACTCAAAATGTGGGTCCCATACTACACTACCATATTTATGCAACGGTCTGACCAAAGTTTTGTAACCCAATTCCTTTACTTATCTCGTACATTCCCTCATCACCCTCTCCAACAAATGCAGAATTTTGAGACCTTTTCCTACTCTGAGATTGTTTTACATATGAGTTTTGTTTTGTATTGCATGTTATGGCAGTGGTTATGTTTATCACTGCCAGGTGTCAGTGTTTAAATTTTGGTGGCTAACACTATGAACGATGTATTTTCCACTCTCAAATGTCATTAGACTTGTTCTGTTACTGTTGTCAATTGTCATTCTTAGGCAAGATTTGTGAAAGATCTACTCTCCAATAATTTCACTCAGAAATGATATGCACAGTATGTGGACCTGGGTGTTTTTGTAAAGGGAAAATAATTGTATCTACTTCCATGTTGCAAACAGTTGTGGACCAGAGAGCACATATTGAGCATTTTTAAGACTTGAAAAAATACTTTGTGAATTTTTGTACATAATACACCAAGCTTCTTAATGCTGTTACAGTTGAACAGTATTGTTTTGTAGTCTCAACAATCAGTATGTATTAACCCTATTTCTGAGGCTGTGCTTTTTGAAAGCAAGTCTGTGACTGGTTTGATAGGCCTGTCTTAGGTTGGGCTTGTACAAAGTGTTTTATTTGTTTTTGTCTTTTATGTTCAAACTTACCTGACATGAAATACTTAGATGTATGTCAGCTTACTCATTTTGGATAGTGGAGTATGTTGTAAAATACAGTACACAAACAGTAAAACAGGTTTGACAATGAAAAATACCAAATTAGATTCAACTAGTGACAGAAAGCATTGAAATTTATCAATCACATAATTATATACACATTAAACATTTTTTATGGACCACTGGAAAAATAAAAATGGGCCAATATATCCTTGTGGTTTTCAACAGAAGCCAAGAAACTAATTCAAATTAAAATAACTGGTTAATTGCTTGGATTTTCAGATCTGGTTCGTGAAGTTCGTGATGCCGCCAGGATTCGAGAAGATGCAGTAATGGCTAGAGTGTGCAGTATGTTGAGTAGTTCTGACAAGCTGAAGTGGAGTAACCATATTCTACAAACTTCTGATACATCGGTAATATTGCTACACCTGTATGCTAAACTACATTCTGCAGCATTTAATAATTCACATTTAAACACATTGATGCTCCATGTTGTTAACTTCGTATAAGGATGCCATTACTATACTGTTTCCATTGAATTGAGCTGCTATACTTTTTTGTATCAATCTACAAATTTATAATTATCTAATATGACAGGGAAAATATTTTTAAGAATTCAGGATTGTAAAAGTGAACGCATTGCTTACCAACATTGATGGCAGGGGATCTGCCATGACACAAAATATAATACAGTTGTAAATATGCAGTATTTTGCAAGATTATGTATCTATATGAGAAGATTTGTAAATACACAGTAAGCTACATGTTTGCCTATGGTTTGTTACCTGTACGGATATTAGTCAGTAGGAGACGTTGCATAAAAAAGATTACGTAAAGTAAATGAAATGTAGCGGAAATCTTGCTTTAAGCCACATATTTCAACCTCTTGCTAACATGATAAAGGAATGCATTTAGGGATTATTTTTAAAGGGTTTTCTCAGCACGGCAGTAGTAAATAGCTACTTTCGAAATGCTTATTTAAATGTGAGTGCTCTTATTATTCCATAATATTTAGATACTGTTCCATTTGAAACATTAAGGACGTTTAATTTGGCATATACAGAAAATGATTAACGTTTTTACTTGTGTCTTCAGTGCTTAGTAGTGCTTCTTCTTCATAGTCTATTCACTTCATGCTTTCTTCCTGTGGTGCATAATACTATTTAAGTTGTGGATCTACTGATCCAACACACACATAAATTAGTGTTTCTTCTTATGTTGCATATTAGAGACTCAGCAATATTTGGCCACTGTAAGCTACTTGGTGAATCAGATAATTTGGAAATATTATTGTGTTACTAGATCACACCTGGTGATTTCATTAGTCAAATTTGCAAAGTACTTCGCAGTATGAGCCCACTCATCAGTATGCTGTTGCACTCTCTCTGGCCCGGATGCATGCACTGATTTGGTTGGGAAGGGTGACATAAAGCCATCATATCTTCTCCTGAGGCAAGCTGAGCCACAACTGTTGTCATTGGTCCTTGATATCCTGGAACCGGGATGAAGATGACATCCTAGCTGGTCCTGCACATATTCTAGGGACCTTGCTGGCCACAGGAGTACCTCAAAGTCATATAGACAGTTCGTAGAGAAACATGCCGTGACCGGAAAGTCTCTGTCCTGTTGAAAAATGGCACCACAATACTGTCACATGAGTCATACAAGCCATGACCTGAAGTCATACCTAGTAGCTCGCCACATCATAATTCCAGGATTAACACTGCTGTGCGACTCCAAAACATTGGAAGAATGGGACCTCTCTGCCATACTTGCTGATGATGGTCATCTTTGGTAGTGTAGAACAATGCTTCATCACTGAACACAAAGTGACAATATTCATAAACAGTCTATTGAATTATGGTTTTGCACTACCTTGGATGGCCATCTTCGGCAAATATGATGATGACTTGGAGGGAGGCCACATTTTCCAATGTTTTGGAGAGACTCTTGACATCATAATGTGTGGAATCATTGGGGAAGACCTTGGGTCATGGCTTGTAGTGATTGACGGAACTCTGATGGCACAATGGTTATGTCACAGATGTCATGCATCTTCGTGTTTTACTTTTCATGCAACAGTATCTTGGTGCCATTTTTCAACAGGACATTGCTTAGCCACACATGGCACATGCCACTAGGAACTGTCTGGATGATGTCAAGATACTCCTGTCACCAGCAAGACCCCCACATATGTTCCAATGTAACATGTGAAACCAACTCGCAAGAAAATTCCATCCCAGCACCAGCATCCAGAATATCAAGGACCAGTTACAACAGTTGTGGGCAAGCTTGGCTCAGGAGAGGATACAACAACTTTTTGACACACTTCCCAACTGATTCAGTGTGTGCATCATACTGATATGTGCACTCATGTTGCCAAGTTCTTTGTAAATTTGACTCAGTTTGGTAATATTATTATGAGTAGGAAAATGCTCTAAGGCAAGTAAGGAGGGATAGGGAAATATGACGCAACACTTACTGCAGATGAAGGCGGCTGGGAGCAATGAATGAAAATAATGATTGATTATCGATCTAGTATTGATTATCGATTTTTGCCGGCCATGCCATTCACCAGACGGCCACCTGGTGTCTCAGTTCTGCAAGAATAAGGCTATATGCCAAAATTTTGCACATTTATTGTGTGTGTTCTTTTTTTTGTGTTTCTCATCCTAGCCACCTTCATCTGTGGTAGGTGTTGGGTCATATTTCCTTATCCTTCCTTATTTTTATTGACTTAAAGCATTTTCCTGCTCATTGTTATATATATATGTTATTTGGAAACAAAGGCGCTGAAAGCAGATATATTAAACGTTAGGATAAAAACCACCACTTACCATAGAAGAGGATTTCTGCGGCGTTGGTACACGAACACACATAGAATATAATTTTCTGGTCCAGGCCATATTTCAATGTAACCATTTCGATTTTGAGATACGATGATGATAAATGACTAGAAGTTCTGGTGGATGCGTAGAAGTTATAAACAAAAAATACATTTTATTACCTACGGCATGAGAATGTACTATACATATATGGCATACGAAAACTGGCCAGCAATTTTAGATTCATTGTTGTAAATGCTATCGTTGGTGGCAAAGATATTTTTATAAATGGCTGTTGAATGTACTGTCAAATCTATCGCAGACGGTACTTTTCATGTCGCCTTTATGTCTAAAGTAAGGTAAATTTGTTTTTGCATTAATAGGCAGTTTCTATCCTCTGGAAAATGTGTCTTAAAATTCTTATTGGATGTAGCTTTAATTTCTTATTTTTAATATATTATATTGTTTTAAAATATAAGTATAATAAAAAATTTCGAACTATAGTAATGAAAACTGAACCTCAGGTAGTAACTAAAAGGAAGGAAAATCTTTAAATGAAATCTATATTTTTTGATTCTCCAAGTTAATATTTGGTACTAAACTAAAAAAGCTCAGAGTATTTCTATACACGCCAAGACCCGCGTGTGGAAGCAACGGGTAAATGCTAGTAATAATAATAAATGTGATAGCAATTCGGAATTAGGGCTATTGAACTTTGGTTTAATGTTGTTGTTGATTATTTGTGGCATAGTTCTGAATGACACTCAGAAATAAAATAAGCTTCTGTTTGTTTAGACACCAAATAAATAATCAGCAAATGTGACAGAATAAGTTTCTCTTTACTTTTAAACAGCATTCCATCTATTATGTAACACATCTTATGTCTTTGTTGCAATACTTCTTCCCTTTTTTGCCACCTCATAACCGTATTCCCTTAAAAGTTATGATAAACACCATTAAATAGACCCAGTTTCCTCCAGAGTCTTTTTCATCATTCTTTTCACCCATTGCAGTGTCCAAAGCTTTTAATACACTACTTTTTTTTTGCAAAAATTGCAACACTAAGAAGGATATGTAATTATAATTAAATTTTTTCCACACATTGAGGACTTGTCAATAGACATAGTATTTGACTTACAGAACTGTACATGAACTTCTACTGTAACAATTCAGTATTGTGTGAAACCTTCACTTGCTGCAATTCAGATTTCCCTCCATATGAAGGAGGTAACATCACTTGTTAAAGCCAATGGCACCCAAAACAATACTTGACATTTATCCACTATGCCACTCAACAATGCAGTCTTTCCTATTGTATTTACCATGATATATTACCATCACTGTAGGAAAAGTTAAAGTGACTTGTCTTAAAACACTAAATTTTGCCACTCGATATGCCAGTCATGTGCCCATTGCAGTCTGAAGCATTGGTGGTTTCTGGTCAATGTAAACTGATGCAATTGTTGCATGTATGCTACCAGTCTAGCTCTCAGCAGATGTCATCAAACCATTGATGCAGACATATCCACTCCTATTGCAGTGTTCCAATTTTGAGCTCATACTGTGGGCAAAGCTATTCAGTCGATTATGGCCATGTGGCATGGGCGCCGGGAGGGGGGTGCAAGGGGGTGCACTTGCACCCCCCTGACATCCTGGGTTGCCGTCTGGGCAGTAGTAGAGCTAAAGAAAAAGGTCGCCCAGCCCGGTAATTTTTGGTTGGGCCGATAGGGGGGGGGGGGCACCAATGCAGCCCTGGGGCATCCTCCTGCATCCCGGGTTGCCGTCTAGGCAGTAGTAGAGCTAAAAAAAAAGGTCGCCCAGCCCAGAAAGTTTTGGGCGGATGGGGGAGGGGGGCACCAATGCAGCCCTGGTGCACCCCCCTAGAAGCAATCCTGCCGGCGCCCATGCCATGTGGACAAGATGGTGGTCATCCCATGCTGTATGGTCCAGTACCTGCTTGTTACAGCTTAGGATCCTCTTCTGGCCACTGGTTTCACAAATGCCCCATGGTCATAGCAGTTTGCTCTGTGTGAGCCACAAAGTAATGGTACGACAAACCTGTTCTGCAGTGACCAATCATTCTGTCATGTTCATACTCACTCGCTTGCTCATATTGCACCCATTAACATAGACATATCAGCAATCATTTGCATGTTCTCACTTCATTTGACGGCTGTGTACTGACTGAGCATGACATAATACTAACCTATCTGGTCACACAAAAGAGGGCACTGCTGGGCCTGCATCCATAACATTTCTCTTCAGTCTTAATCACTTATTATGCTTCCACTGTTCTACGTATCCTCCAGATTTGTAGTGATTCAAACCAACCTTCTGGGTGTTGCAGTTTTCACCAACAGTAGTGTAAATTAATATCATTTTATCAAACTTTGTCATTCATAATCTTTTACCTTCCAAACATATCTACCTTTTGCTTGCTATATACTCTCTCTCTTTCTTGTGACATATTAATTTTTAGTCACTCTCTCATTTGCTCTTGGCGAAAAGCAACCAGAGATTACCTTCAAATTGTTCAGTACTGCCAGCTTAAATTCAACTTGCCCTCCCAAACATTATCACATACCAGGTTATTATTGTTAAAAAAAAAATTCTAACTAGTAAGAGGGAATGTTTATTATCTCACAACAAAAACTTCATCAGAAACCTAAAATTTTGATCTGTGACCACTGAGCATGGTGGGTGAGCATAATGTGGCATTCAGCAAGATGTGTGTTTAATTCCCCATCCAGCCATCCAGATGTTGATTTTACATGGTTTCCCCGAGTCACTCCAAACAAATGCTGGGAAGGTTCTTTCAAAAGGCTATGGCCGAATTCCTTCCTTTTTCTTGCTCCAAATCCTCTCCCATCTCTAATGTCCTCAATGAAGCATATAGCCATAAGTAAAAATAATTAAAAAATGATAGATCTGTGCTATTGTTCCTAAAGATTTTGAAAAATATCTGATCCACTGCTCTTTGCATATTTTGGTTGTAGATTATTTTGATCTTTTTACTAGCCATCAAGTGCCAGCTTGTGTTCATGATCATCTCTGCCTTTCAACACAGCTCATGTTTCATATCAATCACTCATTATAATCTGCAGTAAATTCCACAAACAAATCTAACTGTCCTTCCTTGCATCTCTTCCAAATCCTGTATTTGATAACTAAACTGCTGGCCCAATGCTACGAGTACATATTCAAGCAGAGTTTCGAACAGTATATTGTGATTCAGTTCCTTGATTTCTGTGTTATGTTACCCTTATCAGCTCTACAACGAACAAAGGAGTTTGAAACTCTATTCTACCATTCTGTTCAACTGAGTTTACAATCAAATGTTATGTCACATATTTACACTTACAGTTTTTAATAAGCATGTTGTAACATAACCGTTGAAATTACGGATATAATTTTAGTATAAATTGGGATCTGAGAAGTAAATGTAATGTCTTTGGTGTTGAGCGATTACTTAGCGCGCTTTGAAACAGTCTTGTATTGGCGACGGTCGAGTAAGCTACGGCCAGCGAGAGCTTATATGCCGCGGCCGGGAGCGTGTGTGTGTGTGTCGCTTAACCGAGGCTCAGAGTTGTAAGACATTGTGTGGACATTCTGGAGGTATTTTTGTGGACTATGAAGGTTATTTTGAATGAACTGGTTTCACATAAACTGTGTATGTTGAACTGCTATTGATTTGGATCACGTCAATTGTGTGATAATTAATTATGGGGCTTGTACTGAATGTTACAATCCTTGATTATCCTCGAACCTGCATTCTTTGGAGAAGAAGTTTAGTTTTTAAGTATCTGCTGGCTTGCTTAGATATTTGTAGTTTCAGAGGAATAAATGTGAGTGAACTGTGAAAGCTGAAATGCTGTGTATTTCTCAGTACTTTTTTACTTGTTTTCTCTGACTGCAATTCTAGTTTATCTAACTAGTAAGGATCAGCAGATTGGCGACCGCACGGCTGACCGAACTTTTTTATTTATAAGTGTTAATTCATAATTAAATCTAAAAGCCCCAACAACAATGACAAAACGACTGTGAGCTTGCATGGCGCCTCAGTGACAGGACGTGTGGTTAAATAGGCATCTGGAGGAGAAATTAACTTTCAATTCCAGAGCATACACACGAGGATAAAGAGGACAAAGGATAAATTACGGCGAAGTGAGAATAAAGTGACAATTAGGCACGAGGACGACAATAGTCAAAGTGGAAGATATAACACTACAACGACACGAGGCAGTGAGTCAAAGACGGCGAGCGAAGATAATCTACTCTGAGACCAGTGGAGGTGGCGCATGAACTCGACGAGTATTTCTGAGCGGAGCCGAGAGCAGCCGAAGGGAGCCGAGCCGGAGCAGCCGACACGAGCGGAGCCGAGAGCAGCCGAAGGAAGCGGAGCCGGAGCAGCCGACACGAGGGTGGCCGAGACCAGCCGAAGGAAGCCGAGCCGGAGCAGCTGATTCGAGCCAACCTGCGACCAGCTGAGCTGAGCCGAGCAGACCTGACTGAAGACACCAAAGCTAAGTGCGCGAGTTGCTGCTAGCGAGCTGCTGCGAAGCGTCTTTTCCTATCTGTTCCGTTCCTTTAATATTTTTTTCCTATAATTTCGAGTCGCACATAGGAAGGAAAACCGAGTTGAGTTTTTCTCTCCTTTTTGCCCATTCCTTTGTCATTCTGGTGACACTTACCGCATGTTGACGCAGCACAAGTAGTTGGTTTCAGTTTGCATGCATTTAATTCTGATATGTTGACTGAGTTTCATGAATAGCAGCGTTGTATTGGTTTTGTTTGCTGTGAATTGAAAAGGGGGAAGTAAAGCAACTGAGTTATTATCATAATTGGATTTTCCCGTGGGATTTGTAATATAAACTTACTGAAATGGGGGAAGAGACGGAGTCAAAATTTGCTGAAATGGCTGAAATGCTGGCTAGGTTTGCGGAAACCCTAAATAATAAATTTGATGTCCAATTTGAAACCCTTAGGGACTCTCATGATAAACTTGATTCGAAGTTTGATTCCAAATTTCAAACCCTAAATGATAATTTTAATTCTGAGCTTGATTCCAAATTTGAAACCCTTAGGGACTCTCATGATAAACTTGATTCTAAATTTGAAACCCTTAATGGTAAACTCGAAGTGTTGGGGAGGGAGCAGAAATTGCACATAGCAGAGTTAGACAGAAAACTTGAAGAGTATAGTGTTAGGTGCGTTGGTCGGACAGAGGAGTTGTCCTCTCAAGTTTCCAAGTTAGAACAACGGGTTGAGCAGGAGACGAGTGGTTTGCGCCAGGATACCGGTGCCTTACAGGCGCAATATTTACAGTTAGTAGAAAAAAAGCGACAGTCAGAGCCACCGCGTCGGGTGCCTTGAAGATCAGATGCAAACATTTCAGGGTAATGTACAACGGAGCTATGCGGAACTTAAGGGTGATGTCAAAGGGCTGGCAGCTGACGTGGAAAAGGTTTATGAAAATGTTGAGAAGGTGAAACTACATACCCCTCTAGTGGTGAAACAAGAACTAGTTAAACAAGTCCCCAATGTAGTTAGGGAAGAGCTTGTCAAGTACCAAGAAATTATAAAGACCTCAGCTTTTCCTGTTAAAGTCAATGATGAGAAGATAGATTGGGAGGAATTTTCCGGAAAGAGTTGTATACATCCTGTAAAGTTCATTAGAAATTTTGAAAATTTCGCACCTTTCCTGATGGCTAGTGAAGAAAATAAAATTAGAATGGTAATTAAACATTTGAGAGGAGAACCTCGTCTTTGGGCTGATCAATTCGAAGACCGTTTTGAAACGTTTGCTCAGTTTAAAACAGATTTTTTAAACCTATACTGGTCGGCAGAAAGACAGATTGCCGTGAAATCCGAATTAATGTTGGGCGAGCATTACGATCCGAATAAAGAGACACAAACTAATTTTTTTATGAGGTGTTACTCATCTTGTAGGTACCTAGATCAACCCCACAGTGAGGAAGAATATGTTAAAATTATTGCGGCTCGCCTACCCGAACAAACGCAATTTATTCTCACCAGCCATAAAATATGTTCAATTAAGGATGCCATAGACATGTTGGGAAGGTTGGATGTCCAGGAGGAGAGGATGAGGAGAGACAAGTCGAAGTTTCAGAATGGTTATAGACACTTTCAGGATAGGCGTACACGGGGAGGCGGTTACTGGAGAGAAGAAGGAAGGAACAACCAACAACAACCGGTAAATACATACCAACACGGGGCTAGGCAGAGAACAATTTTGAGCCGAATAACCAAGCGGTAGAGACAGAAACTAATAATCAACACCAACGGTACCATGACGACCAACCTCATAACAGAGAACAGAGGGTAGCCACAGTAGCTGCGAGTGGTGAAAATTGTTTAAACTAATTTCTGCCACTGTAGCGGCCTCATCAGGGGCAGAACCGGTTAAGAGGCCAAATGCGGACGAAATTTCACAGAACGGAAGCGGAGGATTAAGGAAGAAGAAAATTCAGGAAGAAATTTTTATTTTTGACACTATATTAGGTAATGTTTTAAAGGATGAAGTTGAAGTAAATTGTAAAAGTATTATGGCTGCGGAAACAGACGTTCAAGGGTGTAAGGAGAAATTTGTGGAAGACGATATAAAAGAGAAATTTTTTGAAGTAGCGGAGGAATTTTTTTATGATGCTCTTACAGAGGAGAAGTCAAGATTACGGGAGAATGAGGTTATAAAGATTGAAGTGGAGGGATTTTTATCTGTAAATACGGGAGAAGTAAAGTTGGATAGAATCAAAACAGTACAACAGCCATATGGCTATGACAATAGTGACTGGAGCGGGAGTAGTGGCCGACCGTCGGCGCGTACTAGCATATACCGGAGCACTGTTGGAACCTGTGCCAAAAAAGTTTTGACCGCCGCAACACTGGCGAGCGCGGAAAAACAAGCGAGCGAGTTAGGTCACTCACTCGGAAGCAATAATTTAACTGAATCAGTCATTTTCGATAGCGGAAGATATGAAGAAGTAACTGGTAGACAAAAACCTTCTCAATTTGTAAATGAAGGAAATAAAATTGACAGAAAATCTATACGGTGGAAAACTAATGAGCCCCGACAAATAAGTGTTAAATTTCCAGATTGTGATCAGACGCGAGGAGAGGAGGAGGGTTTCTTTATGGACGAAATAAGTGAACGGGAAATTTACAGGGCGTGTCGGTTTACCATAATGATCCCAGAGATGACTTGCTAGAAGAAGAGTGAAGCGCAGAGAAGAAAGGCTAGGCACGATAGAAGGGGGGAAGGCTACTGACTATAAGCCAGGTGACCTGGTGCTGGCGCAAACTCACTATAAATCTTCGAGTCTCAATAATGAAATCAAAAAATTTAAATTCCTTTATGAAGGACCGTACATGATTTCTAGCTGTCCAAGAAAGAATTCTTTTGTACTGGTAAATCCTGTGGACCAAAGTGTCCGGGGTACGTTTAATGTAACGGCACTCAAACCTTATAATTCCTTGCAAGAGGATGGAGATGGTTAAGGGGGAGGAATCCTGTCCTGTTATTTTCATATTTTATTTCTTATGTCTTTTTCAATTATCAATCCTTTTTCTGAGAGAAAATCTCTGTATCACTATAAACCCTACTTTCCCTTTACCTTCAAAGACGCGAGCAGTAATGTAGTAGCACGAAGAAGTGTGGTAAAGTGAGTGAAGTGACGCGTGTGATGTGATGCTTAAAGCAGAAAAGTGTACAGGTCATTGACCTGTGTGTAGCTGGTGTTTACATTGAAAGCAATGTTTCTGACAGCCAGCTGTCAACTTGCTATGGAATACTAATTCATGTCCTCTTTTTTTCTATTTTGTGTTCAGTGGTTTTTTTTTCCTTTCTTATGTTTACTGTTTCTGATATGTCTGGTGTGTAATATTTTTCTTGTATGTTTGTTGAACTTAATATGTATTTGCTTCTGTTATTGTAAGTGTAAGCAAGCAGCCACGCAGACTTAGCGTTATGTTTGACAATATGTATTGGTATGTACCCCATGTTTCTATGTAAATGTTAACAGAAGTGGTCTGTAATGACGAAAGTTTGTACCTTTTTCAATGCCAACTTTCGCCACATTCCAACCGGGGAAGTGTGACATAACAGTTTTTTTTGTCTTGATAATTGATCAATTTTATCTGAAACCAGATCAATTATCACAAGGTTGTTAGTTAGGGAGTGTAACATAACCGTTGAAATTACGGATATAATTTTAGTATAAATTGTGATCTGAGAAGTAAATGTAATGTCTTTGGTGGAGCGATTACTTAGCGCGCTTTGAAACAGTCTTGTATTGGCGACGGTCGAGTAAGCTACGGCCAGCGAGAGCTTATATGCCGCGGCTGGGAGCGTGTGTGTGTGTGTGTCGCTTAACCGAGGCTCAGAGTTGTAAGACATTGTGTGGACATTCTGGAGGTATTTTTGTGGACTATGAAGGTTATTTTGAATGAACTGGTTTCACATAAACTGTGTATGTTGAACTGCTATTGATTTGGATCACGTCAATTGTGTGATAATTAATTATGGGGCTTGTACTGAATGTTACAATCCTTGATTATCCTCGAACCTGCATTCTTTGGAGAAGAAGTTTAGTTTTAAGTATCTGCTGGCTTGCTTAGATATTTGTAGTTTCAGAGGAATAAATGTGAGTGAACTGTGAAAGCTGAAATGCTGTGTATTTCTCAGTACTTTCTTACTTGTTTTCTCTGACTGCAATTCTAGTTTATCTAACTAGTAAGGATCAGCAGATTGGCGACCGCACGGCTGACCGAACTTTTTTATTTATAAGTGTTAATTCATAATTAAATCTAAAAGCCCCAACAACAATGACAAAACAACTGTGAGCTTGCAATGTCTTCTTCCACCCTATAGTAATAAAAAAAATGGTTATCTTTTTATATATATTCCTAATCAGATGACACTTATTGGTATATTGACCTCTCTAGCTAGACATTCAGTCCAGCGCATCCTGTCCTGCTACAATTCTGTTGTATAACAGTACTAGCAGAGTTCCTGGCATTGCCCGGTCTATCTGGCGTTGATTTACACATGCACTAGTTTTATTCATGCAATGAGAAACTTGTACAAAGTTTCATTCAATTCGCATAATCCGTTTCCAGAATTAAGGCAAACCTATATTCACCTGAACCCTACCAAGAAAGGAGTGGGTTGAAGTCTTGCAGAGTGTAAGTTCAGTAGGCTCATCTAACCTGTCTCTAGCTGATCAGGGTATTTCATGGGCCTTGACATGTTGCAAACTGTTTCACTGTTTGTGGCACATTACCAAGTCCGCACACTGCTTTTGACACTGCTGGTGACGGGAAGCACACCTCAGACTCACAGATGATGACGGTGGTCTGGCCAGTCCATCTGCTTACCTCCACACTCAAACCAGAAGTAACTTTGCCTCCATTACCAGCTTTGGGGCAGCATTCCATGAAACAGTTAAAAGAAAATATCTGAGTGGCGTGCCCCTATTTTGCATAGGGCGGCTTTGTCCCTGATGTTGTCTACAACTAGAATTCCTTGGAAACAGCGTTGCTTGTAAGTTGTCACAATACTCCCAATGCTTTCGTCATCACAGTTGGCCCTTCGCACCATTTCCATTCATATAGGTGACAGCCCAGCAGGTAGGTTGGCAAATTGCCTACAATGGTGGCAGTTTACCAAAAAACCACTATCACTGGATCGTCCTAGGCTGCCTAGCTTTGGGAACATGACTCATTACAAGCTTACACCATCTATCAGCTTACACCAGTTATCAACTTATACCATTTATCAGCATTTCTGCTGGTATACATTCATCACATTTTTGATGAATGATTTTTAAGCTTCGATTTCTCCTAAATGGAGATTCATGAAATGGATGGCAATAATGTGAAAACTGAGGTGTAATACTATTCCCATATTCACATTTAAATCCTCTCCTTGTGAAGTTACAGAAATTAAGTTAAATATGACCATAAACATTCTGAGGTTAAAATCTAATTTATGTTTCCTGCTCCTACTTTAGGGCATATGGAGTCATGACACATGCTACATATTTTAAGTTAGATCCTAAGCTTTCAAACTGTGATCCATAGGTTTTGTGTTATGCCACAACAAATAGACAAACAGCATAATGTGCACTACAGATTTATATATAACTAGAGATTCTAATCAGTTTTTAAGAAATTCAGTGAAACTTAGTAAGTGTATATAATATTTAAGATCACTGATTTCCTAACAATTACAAAATTGTAGTTTCACAGCAGTAACAGAAAAAGTTGTCTAATTACTCAAATATAGCTTTTCTGTTTTAATTGTCTGGACAGAAGCATGGTATTTTCAGGATATGTATATTTTTGTATGTAATAATATTAGAGAAAGTGAAACTCTGATGTTTAATTTTTGCTTTTAATTTCAGATTACTTCATCTTCAATGGCTGTGGGAGCTGCACAAGGTTCCAGAGAAATCGAGGAATTAAAGGTACTTTGTGTTCACATTTCTATTAGGAAGTTCTTTTGAGTTATAATTTTTGCTGGTATGCAGTGATGGAATAAGTGATCATGAAGCTGTTCTAATACATAACCTAAGAAGTAACTGGATGTAGATCCTGAGGATATTATGAAGGTACTAAGAATGCTTTTAAAAAAAAAAAAAAAAAAAAAAAAGGCCATTGTGAATTATAAAGTGTTTTGCAGTAAGAGCACAAGATTTGAAATAAAACATGATTTTTCTGCAACAAAGCTTTGAAGTATTTATTGAATTGTAACAGGACATTCGAGGAACGGTTGGTGAACTTTGTGAACAGGATCTGGAGAGGAGAATAGCCACCACAAAACTGGCAGAGGACAGTTGTCATCCCAATTCACAAAAAAGGCGAGATTGCAATAATTGTAGAAGAATAAGCTTGCTCAATGCTGGTTATAAAATTTACTCCAGAAACATTAAGTCAAAATTACAAAAAGTTTACAAACCTCTCCTTCGAGAAGAATGAATTGGTTTCTGGAAGGGTAGATCATGTGCAGATGGTTATTACACGCTCAAGATGATAATAGAGAAAAGAAATGAGTTTAATCTGGAAACATACCTTTAATTTCTTGATTTCAAGAAAGCTTTTGATACAATTGACAGAAGAAAACTTTGGCAAATTCTGGCTGAAAGTAACACCCCACCACATTTCATAAAAACAATTCAAAACATTTACAGCCACGATATGTTTGCAGTCAGAATCGTACAACAGTTGTCAGAATGGAAACTTATTAATCGAGGAGTGAGACAAGGATGTTGCCTATCATCACTTCTATTAAGCATATATATAAACAAAATCATTAACAACTGGTAACAGAAACCCCATGGCAGAATCAAATAGACAGACAGACCAACCTAGACACATTACCGTTTGCAGAGGGACAAGTACTTTTTGCTGAATCTGAAGATGACCTACAGAGATCGGTATATAACCTCCATCAGACAGCAAAAAAGTACAACATGGAGATTTACCTCAATAAAACCAAAGTTAAACCTTTTGCTGGAGAAAATAATTGAAAAAAAGGCAACAAAATTTCAATAGAAAACACACATATAACAAGTAGCAGATTTTAAATACCTAGGTTACAACCTCATCCATACCTATTTAAATGAAATACCTTCCTAATTTTTTTTTTATTATTATTATTTTAAAGGTCCAGTGATTCCTACAGTCCACTATTTACACCAAACAGTGACATGTTGGGGATGTATTTCTTTCTTATGAACCATTTGTGGATTTTATGAGCCCTATATGGAGCAGTTTTGCTTATTAATGAAGTCAACAAAGCGAAAATGGGCCTTATTGCTGAAGAAGATTTTGTCTACAAAATCGGGATTCACTTGTTGTTGCTCAGTGATCCATTTGGTGAATTCTCTTCACTGTGCATGGTCTGTTGTCATAAGTTCTTGAGTCAGTTGGATTTTGTAAGCATGGAGATAGAAATCTTCAGTTAGAAATATTTGGAGGTTTGTTGTTAAAGTGTCCAGTTATTGTGCACAGTGATTAATGGAAGCTCTTGGACACTCTACCACACTCTCATGAACTGCTGCAATGTTTTCTTCTAAACAACAACTGCAAGCTTGTCTCTTATGTTTTGCATCAACAACTGAACCAGTAATTTTGAAATTTTTATTATTATTTTCAGTTGATGAATTTTGAATATTATTTCTACCGAAAATTGAAAACACTTTATGACTCATCACGACCAAACTTTCACCATTTTAATAATAAAGTTTAACAATTAGTATACGTTGCTGTATTGTGTAGCGTTCTGTGCTTACTAACTCCCATCTTTCTCGTCGACCTGTCGAATCATAACAGCCAAAATGGCATGCAATTCAAATCTTGCACTCTTATTGATGCACCCTTTGTTACTGCACGTGCATTAGGGAAATATTTCACTGTACAATATCTAGAAACATTATTTATATTGAGCCTGGAAACTTGTTACCTACTAGAAAACTAGTGCCATACTAGTACTGGTCCGTAAAGCAGGTAGGACAAATAGGGTTAAAAATTACAGGCTTCTTAGTTTGGTATCAGTGGTAGGTAAGTTTATGGATAGACTGTGTGGTGATCTCAAAAAGTCACCACATTTTTCATTATAAAGGGTGATTAAAAATGCCAAGATTTGCGTATAGTGAATGTGCCCATAGCCATCGAATTCGGTGACAAAGGACTCCTTCAGGCTGGTGCCGGCTTGTCGGCTAGCGGGAAACACACAATAGGAAGACCTTGAAGTATGCACGTTCAGGGAAAGGAGGGGGTAGGCGAGTCTACCGTCTGCATGCTGGGGTGTTTGGGAAGAGAGGAGATGGCTGCTAAACGTGACACGTGAAGGACAGAGAGCTGTGGTGGTACGGCAGTGTTTCTGTATGGTGCTACGAATACAGTTTGCATCAGTGATCGTATTGTATACTGCTTACAGCTGCGCATCAACGATGGTAATGTACTGCATCCGCATATAAGTAACTCTCACTGCCATATTGATTAAAAGCCCAGTGCGACCCTGACAGCAGTGAAAATTGCTAATTGCGTCTCCCAACATATATTTGAGCCGTGCAACTTGTTGAATTATTGACAAACAAATGTACGTCCTTCTGGTACAGAACTCCAGAATCCATGCATATATATCATGTGTGTCAATTTTGTAAAACTTCATATTTAAATATGTTTCAATTGTTTATGCTAGAATAAAAATTCGATGGTTTTAAATAAATTCCTCATTCTAACATTCAAATGTAAGGCAGAACTCTGTTCCCTTAATTTTCCTCTTTTGGAATGGCACCCTTGGAATCATTTTCATAGTAATTAATTAAATAAGTTAAACTCAAAAAATCAAAATATTCTCATTAAAAAGAGCTCATTAAGAGACGAGAGTAGACAGAGCATTTCAACTGATATGCAACCATTTCAGAATTTGTGAGGAAAGAAATTGGTTTGAAAAATGGCAACAAGGGCTCCAGCATGGATATTTATGTGACTCTCAGTTAGTGGTATATGTGCTAGATATTTTGAATGAACCAATTAGGGAAGATCAAGTTGACAGTTGAATTTATCTAAGGCAATTGACAGAGGGAGCCCTAAAATGGTGGTAAATATGATAAAAATCACCAGAGTTAATAAAAAAGTTAATTGTTGAGTAAAGGAAATGTAGGAAGAAAAAGAAATTAGTGTATGAAATGCGGTATCAAATGATGATGAAGTGAAAATGAGTGTGCCTTAGCATAGTGCATTGCATCCATTGCTGCTGCTACTACTACTACTACTACTACTACTGTTAGTTTTTTAAAAAAAATGATTGGTTGTTATGGTGGTTTACAGTCAGAATTTAGGTTGTTTGCTGATGTCATAATGTTATACAATAGGATTAAAATTCGAGAGGAATTTGAATGGCTACAAAGGGATCTGGGTAGTATATTTAATTGTATAGGTTATCATGGAATAAAGATAAATGCCAATTTGATAGTAAAATCAATTGAGCAGGACATATTGGATAGATGGTAAGGAGTAGTTTCAGAATCCTTCGTTATTGGAGAGAATAATGACGGGATGTAGCTGAGAAGTGAGGAAATTGGGTTACAAAACACCGATCAGACCTTTGCTTGAATATGGTAGTGTATATGGTAATTGAAGGGCCTTATTTATCGTATGATATTTAACAAGATATACAAAACGTATTGACAAATGTGCACATCACAAGCTTGTACAGTAGTATATATCTAGTTCTAGTGTTTTGATCTATTCGATTGCATTGACCGAAGCATCATGTTTGTCCACTATTGTTCCTTTGTAGGCTAAGGTAGGACAGTCGGAAACAATGTGGGGGATTGACTGGATGGTGGCTCAAGCAGGCCCGTAACTACCACCGGGGCAGCCGGGGCACTGTCCCGGGGCCCCCAAGCCCGAGGGGCCCCAAACTGATGGTTAAAGAATTATTGTATTTTAATATCTAATCTTACTTCCTATAAAATACCCAGCACCTAGCTATAAATTAATAATAAAAAACATCCATCGAAGTGCTAGAGTAAATGTTTTTGCGTGTCCATTCATATACTCCATATGCTTCGCATGCAAAAGCAGTTCTAGAGCAGGCAGCAGAATGTCGAGTCGCGCCAGGTGCCTGCCAAGTGATAAGTGCAGGCAGAACACGTGCAGTGAGCTAGTGCTATTCGTTTGCTAACTGCTCATCAATATCGGAATGTCAGTGCAGCTGAGATTCGCATAGTAGTGATAGTACGCGCGTAGTTTATTACTTATTCTTACTTTGCTTGTGTTAAGATTAAATTTTGAGCCCCCTCCAAATATTTTCAGTATGACTATAGTGTGAATTTTTAGCTCCGGTGGGCTCCGGCGCAATTTAAGACCTGCCTATATATACTAAATGTACTGAATGGATGTACCTATATACGTATAGCTTGGATGTACCTATATACGTATAGCTCTAAAATATAAGAGGAACAAACTTTTTTTCTCTCTCTCTCTTTGGCCCTGCCTATATTTTGAACCTAAAATTTTACGGGTTTCCAGACGCACATTTTTTTTTAGGGCTGGAGAAAACAACGAACCAAGCTTTGGAAGGCACTGCGGAAGAAAATGAAATGGATGTGGATTCTCCTGATATAGAAATTTCACAGAACCTAAGTGCAGATAATGATTCGTCGAAATTGAAACAAGACTACTTTTACAATGACAACAAATCGAACCAACAAAATTCTTTAGGCGAAGAAGTTGTAATAGACCAAACCAATGATACACCAAGTTTTTTGGAAGATGAAGATTCTGCCTGCTACGATGCCTTTCCTACTGTAATAGATAATCAAGATAAGAAACGTAGGCTGCCAATTGCCTGCCATGGTGGTTGTTTCCTCAATTCAAATCGGATGCACTTGAATATAACAACCGTTTATTACCGTTTTCAACAACAGGAGTTCGAGACTGGAAGCATATTTCAGAACATATTTCAGTTCATGAAGCATCCAAAAGTCACACACATTTTGTGTAGTTGATGAGCCGTGCTGGAAACATGGTACTTTAGAAGACGTTTTCGACAAAAATTTGGTGAATAAAAGAAGCATCTGGCAAAAATTCTTGAAAGGATCCTAAATGTGACCTTAACACTTACAACATGTAATCTCGCATTTCGTGGATCTAGTGAAAAGTTAGAATGTAGCAACAAAGGAAACTTACTCTCGATAGTTTAGCTCTTGTCAAAATATGACCCAATACTGCAAGAATTGATTCAGTGTCCGCAAGGGACTGTCCTAATATTCAGAATTACTTTATTAACCTATTAGCCTTAGAAATCAAAAATGAAATTACCGTTGAGCATCAAAACTGATTTTTTTTAAATTGATTTTAGATACCACTGAGAAGATTTCAAAAGTTGATCAGTTAAGCGAAGTTTACAGGTATGTCAAACCAGTTAATAATGAAGAAGGGACACCTATTGACATCAAAATGTGTAAAACTTTTTATTATTATTATCTGCTTAACGTCTCTCTAACAGCAAGGTCTTTAGAGACGGGAAAGGATGGGAGGGGCAAGGAATGGGAAGGAATTCGGCCATGGCCTTTTGAAGGAAGCATCCCGGCATTTGCCTGGAGTGATTTGGGAAACCATGGAAAACCCAAATCTGGATACCCGGACGGGGATTCGAACCGCCGTCCTCCCGAATGCGAGGCGAGAACGCTAGCCGTTACACCACCATGCTCGGTGAAACTTTTGTATCCTTTAGAGAGGTAAAAGATCAGTCTGCCCAAGGTCTTGCAGAAGAAATACCAGTACTTACTTCATTGGAAGAGAAAACATTGGATTTGACCTAATGTTGTGGACAAGGCTACGACGGGGCTGCAGTCGTGAGTGGGGCATACAGTAGAGTGCAGCTGCGTATTAAAGAAAAAGCCCCACACGCATACTTTGTGCACTGCACTGGATACAACCTTAATTTAGTATGAAAAGATGCTGTGGGTGGAAATCGAGTGGCCTACCAGTTTTATTGAAACCATTCAAAGTGTGTCTTGCTTTTTTTGTCATTGTATATTGCACTGGTAACACTTGAAGTCAGTGTACGACATCGAGACTCAGACTGATTCACTAATTTCGAAAGTAACATGTCGCGCGCCTGATGTTATAATTATAAATAACTCAGTTCTACGCTTTTAACAGATTAACATTTATTGTTCCCAATTCTTATTCTTCTAGGAACTACATCGGTCTTAAAGTATCCGAAGAATGCAAAGTTCTTAAGCAGTGAACTGGTAACAAAGCAACCGTTCGGTCTGTACGTCGCTAACCTCTAGCTATCTCTTGATTTTCCTATCGCCATGGCAACTTACATTTCCTTGCTATAGGAGTAAATATATCATTTTTTGTTTAATTTCATGCCACAAAAATATGATTTTCTTATGAAATTATTCTGTTCTGTCACATGCCTCCTCAAGTTCACCATGTCTTTGCTTAAAAGACATTGGTAAACTTCTAAGAATAACCTTGCATCCAGTGATACTCTATCCTCTGTTCCTATTAGAATTTTTTACAAAACAGTCTCTTCTTAATACTAACAACATAATGAAACGAACTAAAAAAAACATGTATTGTCTTAATGAAAACATACATACATACAGCATTCTAGCTTAACATCACACAAATGCAAGTCCTGTCGCGGTATTGTCTTGAAATATCTAATAATGTAAACATACATACATACAGCATTCTAGCCTAACATCACATTACCATGACATCAAAATAAAATGTAACTGACTACATCTTTCCAAGTCAAAGCTACACTTTCTGATCTAAGTAGTTTCATTTCTTTTAAACTATTGATCAGGCAATCTTTTTTGGGCAAAAATAAAAATTATTAATTATTTTCCCATGAATATAACAATTTCTACTGTCCGTTTCAACCACATTTGTATATGTTTGTAACAATAGATTAGTTACTTGGAAGTAGTTATTCCGTAAGGAAAAGGGTACCTGGACCAAAAAATTATTTCTATAGCATTAAACTATTGGACATGCTTCATTTTTATTTTATTTCTTCAGTACATTACATTATATTCTCCCCATAAGTAATAACTTCTCTCCACTTTACTCCATCTTGAATATTCATATCTAGGCTATGAGATGTAACAACAGAGTCATTTGAAGGTTCTACCTGGACCTCAGCTATGCCTGTGTTAACCAAATCCCGAACCTTTCGGTATCATTTAAAGGCAATGCCTAGATAGTGGCCTTATTTACAGGAACTGAGTCTTGACTGTGCTGTTGTACCCTCTCTATATGATATTTTACTTTTTTAATTCATTACACATTTATTCTATCATAGTAATACCTCGTTTCTTCTCCACTCATTCTATTCATTCTAATGCTCCGGTATACCTTACAAACTATATATTTTTTAAAAGAAAGTCCTAATAGACAATAAACTTTTATGTAATGGTATGCTGTGGTAACAGCCGAAGACTGCACATCTGACCAAGATCGTCAATATTGGTAAATGACAGCTTCCACTTAGTGGTTATAAACCTTTACTATCATTACAGTTGAATTGTGCGCAGCCACAACAATCAGTACTATTTACAAGTGTTTTGTGGCACTGAATAACAACAATATGCTAACTATAACTTAATAATAATAGGAAATTCCAATATGATGGAGTTTATATTTACACACCTGTGCCTTGCACTAGTGTTAAATCTTTTCATTCACCTTAAACTAATTCATCATTTTCTGAGTTGTAGATTCAATATCCTGATCGAATTTGTACACAGGATGAGGCAGTAAGCATAGCTTACCCCTCTACAAAAATAAAACCTTTTTTCTATATTTCCAGTTCACCTTTTCCCAGTTATTCATACAGTTAAAGGAGGAGTATATCTCAAAACTGTTAATGAAACTAACTGGACGTACTTCACTAGTACCATTAAAAGTTGAGACATAAAATCTTTCTGGAGCTGCTAAAATTATTTTTTCTTGTGAAATGGAAATATTATTGTTTTGAATTGAATCAAGCTTATTCTTTATCTCTTGTACTGCAGTGCCTTGGGTATGTGTAATTTGTGTTAATTTGTTCACTTCCGCTCCTATGTCTTGTACTGTAACGGTTATTTCAGTTTGCAAACTGTGAAATTCAGATTTAATTTCTCGTGTTTGCAGTTGCAAAGTCCCCTGACATTCCCTAATTTGTTCATCGTATGTCCTACAGACTTTCTGTAAACCTGAATTCATTTCCTGTTCTAGTTGTGAGAGGACATTATCACACAGGGAATGTGGGTAGTAACTTTGTCATTAAGGGTGGAAATGTTTTGAGACCATTTAGCTTCTACACCCTTAATACTCTGTGAGAGGGTGTATGATTGTTGGTTTATTTTTTCCTCAAAGTAACCTAACTTCTTGTTTATTTCTTGCATGATAACCTGAGATTGGGATAATTTATTACTTAATTGTTTTTCAAAGGTGTTTTGTAACTCCAAAAATCTTTGCATTTTGACTCTCTTTTAATTCCAAAATCTGTGCATTTTGACTATCTATTTTTGAAATCAATAGGACAAGGAGCTCATCTGTGGAAGGTTTGGTGGTATGTATGCTGGTACAGGGTGTTTGTTCAAGCCTTTCATTTGGCTGAGATTGATTAGAAAATCCCAGAAAATCTTCTCCAGGAGTGGATGTAGAAAATTGAGTCACGTTCAAAGAATCCCTATCCGGACTATTCAGCATAATACTGTTGGTGGGAAGGTTTATATCTGACATTGTGTTAGTAGGAAGATTGGATTCTGTATGTGAGTTAACCTCTTTTACCGGCGATAATTCACCAGTTAATCCTCTCTCCATGTTGAAGGACCAGAGAGACAGGTAGATTAATATTCAGGAACTGAGAAAAGTTGCTGCGAAAAAATAAATAAGTAATTCTCGTAATTACAACAGGAAGATTACAAGAAGAAAGTACGATCTTAGTAAGAGAGTTGCCCACTATTTGATAAATAGTACCGTTTGAATAAGGCACGCGAGTGTTCAGTATAATTAAAACGTACCAAACAAGCAAGAAATGAAATGATTTAACAAGTTCTATTCAACTCCAAAGTTCGTAAATATTCCGACTTCAAAAGTTCGTAACCATGAAATACCTACAAAGCTTCACTTTTGGAAGGTATTTTATAGTCATTTACGTCAGGACGCTCCACTGGTAACGCCTAATAAACATATACTTAACTTAAACGAAAGATTCGTAAACAAATCTCGCCGACCGCAGACATATGTTTACTCCAAAGACTGTAGCTTCGTCGTGTCTGTTATCCGCGACCAGATGTTCGTCGTAGATATGCTTCAACCTTCCTCCATGGCTTCAACAGCCAGAGATGAAATTAATTATATCGGTTGTTCTCGTCATCGTAAATTCCAGCGATTCTTCTAGCGGCGTTGTCGAATCTTCGTCGTATCTGTTAAATGCTTTTCCTTCCGTAGCCAAGTTGCTTTGGTTGATACACTTTTTTCACTGCCGAGTCATCTACACGTCGCCATGTCGCGCACCTGGTTATAATTATAAATAACTCAGTTCTACGCTTTTAACAGATTAACATTTATTGTTCCCAATTCTTATTCTTCTAGGAACTACATCGGTCTTAAAGTATCCGAAGAATGCAAAGTTCTTAAGCAGTGAACTGGTAACAAAGCAACTGTTCGGTCTGTACGTCGCTAACCTCTAGCTATCTCTTGATTTTCCTATCGCCATGGCAACTTACATTTCCTTGCTATAGGAGTAAATATATCATTTTTTGTTTAATTTCATGGCACAAAAATATGATTTTCTTATGAAATTATTCTGTTCTGTCACAAACACTGAAAACTCTTAATCAAACTCGCTGGGATGGTAGGCATGAGGCAGTGTTTGCACTGAAACACAGTGTTGAAAAGCCTTACCCGCATAACTTTGACTTCCAGGAAAATCAAGGAAAGAAATGAAGCACAGTAGCTAAAGAACAAACATTAAAGTTTTGATTTTGTATTGCTTTTGGTTGTGCAATGTGAAGTTTTAGAATCCCTCAATCTCGTATCAAAATCTTTACAATATAAAACCATGGACCTGTTGTATGCATGTGAGGTATTGGGTAATTTATTGTTGAGGATAACCGAAATACGTGGAAAGTTTGACGAACTTGTTTCTGAAGCATCAAATGTTTGTAGTCGATGTGGAATAAACAAAGAATTTTTACCAGTACAGACTAAGGAAAATGAAAAAACACTTTGGTTGAGTTGAGTGACGACGAGATAAATAGATCAAAAATCTTGTTTCCCAGTCACTGTGTTCTGTCCAATGATAGACACACTTTGTACTCAACTTGATCACCGTTTTGAAGGGATGAAAGATATTCTTGACACTTATCAATTAATGCAACCTGATTTTTTAGCCAATGCAAGTGAATGTTATATTCACAAAAAAAACAGTTGATTTTGTTAATAAGTTTCCAAATGATGTGAGTCCAGCCTTTCCTTCACAATTATGTTCACTGGAACATACTTTTGAAAACAAACTGGACAAAATGAAATTTGTCGCCCACAGTTTGCTTTCGTCAACGTACCCAGATGTTTGCACAGCGTGCATCATGTATTTGACCAGTGGCGGATCCAGGATTTTTTGGGGGTGGGGTGGGGTGGGGAGGGGGGCTTGAGCGGATTTCGTTGGGCCTTGAGCTGGGTAAGGGTAGGCTTTAAAGTCATGTCGCCCTAAAAAAATAAAAAAGTCTCCAAATCCCAAAAATTACCGATGTCTGGGGTGGACCTAAATTCTTTTGGGGGGCCTTGAGCCCCCTACCCTTCCCCCTTGGATCCACCACTGTATTTGACTGTTCCTGTGACAAAATCTAAGGCCTTTTCTAAGCTTAAATTAATAAAAAGTTTCTTGAGAAGCTTTTTTTTCATTTATTTTGTTGGCATTTGGGCTAGTACCCATACAACCACCTTCGTTTTACAATTTAACTTCTCATATTATCAATATAACAATAATAATATCATGCAGTTGGCTCTTTTAATTATACAGAATAACATCAATAGAATACCAATAATAATTACATGAAATTACCATTTTCGTTTTACGCAAGAACATCAATAATATAACAATGGTAGATTGTGCATTTGACATTTTTGTATTACCGAATACCACCAGTCATTTATCAATAATAATATCATACCATTAAGTGCATGTTATTTACAATTGATTTAAATTGTAATACCCATATTTTCTATATGCAGATACAAAATCTTATAAACCGTATAATCATCAGATGCAAGGAGTAAGGTAGCGCAAGTGGGCAACGGAATTCCTACTTTCATGAGGGTATCTAAGAAATGGTCAATTTCCAACTTCTTCAATCGGCAGCCAAATAGGAGGTGGTTTATATCTTCAATTTCCCCACAGGGACAGTTGGGAGAGTCTACAACGTGTAATCTGTAAAGGTGTTGCTTGAAACAGCCATGGTTGAATTTTAATCTAGCAATACAAGTGCTGAGTCTACGGGGACTTTTATGTGTTTCATACCATTGATGGGAGGGTATTTCTGGGTGAATGCGCCCGTAATGTTCGCCTTTGATCGTAAGTGAGCTCTTCCATTCCGTGTTCCACTTGAATTTTATGTTGCCTTTGATATGTCTAATTACATCTGGAAAAGGAATCGTATTGTAGTGTTTTACACCTCTGCGAGCAGCTTGCTTGGCATACCGATCAGCCATCTCGTTTCCCAAGAGGTTACAGTGTGCCTTTACCCATTTAAATTCCACTTTCTTGCTTGAGCGTTTCAGCTCTTGAGACACGCTTACAATATCATATACTCGGTGGTTGTTGTGCCATTGTCTACGGTGGTTTTTTTAGTAGGGACAATGCCGATCTTGAGTCGGAAAAAATTAAAAACTTTGTGGCAGGAGAGCTCTTGGCAAATTTAAGTGCTTTCAAAATACCCGTCAGCTCTGCAGTCATGATAGAAGCCTCTACTGGTAACTGAAAGAGACCCTTGTCTCCTGATTTTGGTATGAAGAAAGCGCATCCGGAAGCATCTGAAAACTTAGAACCATCCGTGTATATCTGTTCCATTAGGGATCGTTCGTGAAGGAACTGGTATACACTTGCTCTGTAGCTTTCCAACTGGGTGGTATCTTCCGTGTCTATATGTACCTCCAAGTTGGTGACAGTGTCCCAATACGGGGCCTCGACGGAAGGCATTTTTCTACTTTGGCGCATTCTGGCACGAATGTTATTTGTTTCTAGATATTCCGCTGCAAGAGGAGGCGTTCTTTTCTTTATCCAATAGGTGGCGGTTAAACATTTAATTGTGAGATTGTGTATGGCGCACATCAAACTACTGTCAGCGTATTGGCTAGGCTTAAGGAGGAATTTTGCGCTTAGGAAACTTCTACGGATGTTTAAAGGTGGTTCATGTGCTTCAACCAGCAGCGCATTGGTAGGCGTTGATTTCATAGCGCCTATGCACGCACGCAGAGCTTTGTATTGTATTTCGTCTAGGTCTTTAAGTATGTTACTAGATGCAGAACCGTAGCAAACGCAGGCATAATCAATATGTGGTCGCACCAAGGATTTATATAGCATTAATAATATTGCGGTGTTTCCTCCCCATTTTATGCTGGCTATTGCACGTATGAGGTTTATGGCCATGTCACGTTTCTTAATCGTATTTCTTACATGAGTTCCCCACTTGAGTTTGTTATCAATCCATAATCCTAAGTATTTCACCGCGCTTTTGACTGGGATCACAAAGGGTCCTAATTTTATGTCGGGCACTGCATGGATTCTGTGACGGCTATAGATAGATAATGCCGATTTTGTAGGTGATATGCTTAATCCGTTGCTAAATAGCCATTGCTGGAAATTATTCATAGCCAACGACAGTGCCAAATAGCATTCTTCCCATGTTTTCCCTATCTTATATATGCATAGGTCGTCAGCAAATTGTAGAATTATTACTTTACCATTCATGATGCGGTGTAGATCACAACTGTACAAATTAAATAATAGAGGGGCAAGTACAGAACCCTGTGGCAAGCCTCGGTTTGTTTTTCTGGATGCAACTGTAGATCCACGTTGCGCTATTACTAGCCATCGTTCCGAAAGAAGTGCAATTAGGTTACCTACGAAGGTTTGTGGTATCCCTATCAAGCGTAGTTTTTTTAGCTAGGATCGGTAAGCAAACGTGATCATATGCACTGTTTATATCGGTATACACAGCAATTATATATTTGTAGTTGCTAAAGCAGGATTGTATATCCGTGGTGAGATGTGCTAAGATGTCCGTAGAGCCTTTGCCTCTTCTGAAGCCGTACTGCGTTTCCGGGATCAGCGAGTGGTGCTCCACACCATTCCAGCCTATGCTTTATCATGTGTTCCAGAACTTTGTATATGCACGGAAGTAAGCTTATGGGTCTGTAGCAATCAGCATTGTTGCCTCTTTTTCCTGACTTCTTCACCGGGACAACCCGGGCTGTCTTCATCTCCTTTATTTGCGCCCTCTCAGACCAGATCCTGTTCAGAACGTCACATAACTTCGACTTCGCAGAGTCTGGCAGGTTTCTTAACATGGTATAATGAATGTTATCAGGTTCTGGTGCTGAGTCCGTCCCATGTTTTATTGCATTGTTAAGTTCATTGAGCAGAAAAGGTTGCAGTAAGAAGTGAGTCTCAGCAGCCTTTGGTTTTACTAGGTTTAACTCCACCCACGGCGGTGTGAGCTTTTGGAGGATGTTCTCTAGCAGATCTTTCGTAATGGGTGCCCTTACTTCTTCCTTGGTGGATGAGTGCTTCAGTTTTCTAATGTTCCACCATATGTTGGATACAGGGGTTTCTTTGTTGAAGGATCCGCAAAACTCTCTCCATTTTTCTCTCCTTTTGTTCTTGACCAACTTGTTGAATCTTGCCTGCGCTCTGCGATGATCCAGGTAGTTCTCTACCGTGGGACAACTTTTGTAGACCCGTAATGATTGTTTGTGTCGTTGGACAGCTTCTTTGCATTCGTTGTCCCACCAGAGTGTGCTTTTAGATTTCCATAAGTGTCCTGGTTTCTGCACAGGTATAGAGGCATTAGCAGCTTGGTCTACGTCGTTTTCCGAGGCAACGTTAACACCGTGCTCCCAGGATGTTGTAAGCTGTTCCATAATTATTCCGAATTTTCTCCAATCTGCCTGATGAATTTTCCATCTATAAGAAGGGTATATAATCCGTGTAGCCGGGGTCAATGGCTCAAGAAAGACTCAGCAGCTTAACTTTGCTTTCGGTCGAAAATGATCGAGCTCAACAAATCAACTTTGATAAAGTAATTGTAGAATTCGATTCTTTGAAAGTTAGGAAACAAATGTTTAAGAGATAATCAGATGTAGCTAATCTTTTCAATCTGCACTACTTTCAATGCATCAGTTACTGATGCCTTCTCTTTTAAGCAAAGTATGCACTTAATTATATCTATTGTTACTATATCTATTGTTACTATATCTTTGATCTACCCTAAACTTTTATTTAGAAAAGTCGTATTTTAATTTAAAAATTAAGTTTTCCGCTAGTTTAATCTTATTCAATGTTACTGATTTAAGTTTTTTTTGGTTAAAAACAGTGTAGCAAATAATTTACCATGTATTTTTCATGTGTGAGTTTATAAATTTTTAATATACATACACACTTTTTAGAAATTACACTTTTGTAAGTATTTTGCTTTTGTATTATTCACCTTATTCTTTTTAGAACCATACACACTGAATATTTAATTTCCAAAACTTGTATTGTAAAAATAATCCATTTAATAATTTGTTAATTGTATAAGCTAGATAAATACTTGAACATGTTGCTTAGTGAACATTTTGTAGCTAGTTTTGTTATCATTGCTTGGACCAATAGATTAAAACAATTTTTTGTCGAATTTGAATAAACCCCTATGCATGTAAAAAGAAAGAAATTATGAGGGGCCTCACTATGAAGTTTTGCCCCGGGGCCTCTAAGTTTATAGTTACGGCCCTGGGCTCAAGAGTCACAATTTGCAGAACTGACCCAACCCTAACTTGTGTAATAAGTAACCACATCTGCCTTGTCCTGTTCAAATCTGTTTGATGATTCCCTATTGCTGTGTGGGTAGATAGAATCATTGTAACCGTAACTAGATGTTTATTGGCTACCAATGACTGCTTGTAAGGAACAAAGACGGATCTTGGGGGTCAGATACCAGCTGTACGTTCCTCAACTATAGTTCACTTACTTATCACTGGAAAATACTTGAAGTTCTTAAAATAGTTTGTTGACCGTGAATTGCCTAAGGAAAATGCTAACTGGTTTTCAAGATGGTCGCCACCTGTTCATTATTCCCCAAACAGGAAGGGTATACTATTAAATGAAAGTCAGGTTTGAAGTTTCACTATTCACATATATTGAAAAATGTCACTGTATTACAACTGTTCAGTTAGCAAGGCATCGGAATATCATCACACGAAAATTGCAAGTTATGAAGCATAACCAGAACCGATAATTCCCCCAGTAAAATTAAAGTTCAAATTCCCAACACTTTACTATGTAACTGAAAAATCACAATATGGCGTCTATCCGCCATCATGCCCGCCAAGTTGCAGACTCGTTTCATGCCTAAGTCACCCGAGGCTCGCTCGCCTCAATCTAACCAGCACACGTCCTGCTTCTCCCACTATCCAGTCCAGAGTGAAGCGTCATGGCGCCGCAATTCCCTATATCAAACTCGGACTAAAGTGGTCAAAATAGACATAGAAATTTTTGATTTATCTCCCGATATTTACCAGAAATTCATGGTGTGTAGATCACGCAAAAATACGTGTTTACTGTCTCTTGGTAATAATGATTTAAGTGCTCCAGAACGGAGTTATGGATTTATTTAGTTGGGGTGTGTTGCTACACTGGATTACGTAGTCATTTCAAAAATCTGTGTACAAAAAACGGACCGTCAAAAATTTTAGATTTCGGGCTTTAAGTTATTTTCGAAGTGCTCTACCGTCTCTGCTGATTATATTGGTGTATAAATTATCCAAATCTGTTCAGTAGTTTAGAAGATATGGACTTCCTTAGAATCGGTAATTTTCTTACTTTTCCTGATACAATTTGACTTTTTATTTACAGCTTTTCAGCCCGAGGTATTTCTTTTACAATGTTCCTTTATTAATTTTAAGTACTTTCCAAAAAAATTTATTTATTTAAATATATTATTTTAGCTGAAATTCATGTCTGACTTACCGGCTAACTGCGTAGTATCATTCAAATTTTAGGTTTGCTATTATCTTCTATTAAATGTTTATGACCTTATTTAGAATTTATTTAATATTGGAGAACTATTACGGGACGTGTTTAAATGTACTTTTAAGGTCCTGAGATTATCCCAATGAACTACAATTTACTCTTGAAAAGTCGCAACGTGGGACTGTTAACCAAATCTTATTATCACTTTGATATTTATTATTAAAACGTTCTGGAACCATTAGAAATGTACAGGATATTATTATAAACGGTTTGTTTCATTGTTTTTAGTATCGGTATCGGGATGGTAAACTGAGCTTCCCTTTCCATAACCTCTTCAGTAGTAAGGTGCTTACATGCTCCAATTGTATTATCCACAGCTTGTTGAGGTTGAAATAAGATATTGTAAGGTTGATTGCTGTTGGCATGGTGGTTTCCTTGAAATCAAGTGTTGGTGTTTTGCTTGTGTAATTTCTTGATGTTTAGGTAGCTGAGAGTTATTCAAGGTACTTTCCCAGACACTTAGGAGTGCTTCTGATCTTTTTATTGCTGGAGGTGAAATGTTACAGAGGACTGGAAGCCATAGTCTTTCGTGCTCCAAATGCATCACATAATTATCCACATTGCTTTTTTTAAAAAAAATATAAGGTCTATATTTGTGATGAGGCTTGGATGGATATTGGTAGAAGAATTAGGAGCTGTACATGGGTGAGAAGAGATGACCATGATCACAAGCTGGCACTTGATTTCAGACATTATGAAGCTGGAAAATTTTCAATTGTTGGTATGGGAATCATTGATTGGAATAAATAACAAAGGGAAATGCTTAACAATTTACCATAAATTTTGAATGAATTTAAAATTAAAATTCATAGATGGTAAGAGTGGTGATATTGCACTCACGGAATTTTAATATAAAAAATAGAAAGTTGTGGAGTGGAAAAGCAGGTGTAGGGTAATTGTAACTGAGGCAAATGCTTGGGTACAATTAAATTAATTATTGACTCCATGGATTGATTAATAAAATTGTGGATGGTCCTGTATTTGAAAATACAGTATATTTCCTTTAATAGTGTTCCAAAATAATTAAAAGATAAATGCTTGAATACCTGTTACCTGTGTACTACTTTTCACATATCAAAATACTAGTAAAGCAAATTTACATAAATTTTGTTTAGAAAAAATAGAAAGGCAACGAAGTCTTCTTTTAGTTAAGATTTTCATTTATGTTCATAAGAATGGTTTATAGGAGATACTGATGAAGCTACATGTTTTGCTTATTTCTCTCATTCAGTACGCACCTCCAGCTGGAAGTGAGTCTGTTCAGAATGGTAAATATTTTGTGTTCCAACTTTTTATACATTGTGCTAACATTACCAATAAATTAGATGGCTGTTTTTAACTACAAGGAATTTTAAAAAGTTTTCTGTTTACCCCTAAATTCGTATGTCATTACCAGCTGGGGACTACAAAGGATCATTCGGCCACTGAGTTACAGATTATCAGTTTGCCTCTTTGTGACTGGGGAACACTTAAATGTGGAATCTGAACAACAGACCTTCGTGGTTTACTCATATAATGAAAGTAGCACCTATAAAAATTGCTGACCTTAATGGGATTTGAATGGAGGATCCAAAATTTTAGATTGGCTTAACCACTGAGCTACCAGACTAATCACAAAATCAGTAACTTCCATGGAAACTTTTTTGTAGGCTTCTTAAATGGTATTAAGAAATGTCATGAGTATAAAATATGCAGTTTATTTTTCTTAGCTTGCAGCATCTACATAACCAAGTAATTATTCTGATAGTGCTCCAATATTGGACTAAATATTGTGTCCAGAAATTAAGCTGTCTTATTTCCCAAATGCAAAGTGATCAGTTTCTTTACTTTTTTGTCTGTATCATCTATCATGTTATTGCTGTAGTGACCATTTTTTCAGTGTTTCAAAAAATACAGCAATGAGCCAAACATTATGACAACCTGCTTAATAGAATGTCGGTCCACTTTTAAATGCAGTACAGTAGCATTTTGGCATGGCACGGATTTTACAAGTCGTTGGAAGGTTTCTGGAGGTTTGTGGCACCAGATGTCTAAGTGCAGGTCATGCAGTAAATTTAAATTGTGGGTTGGTGGTTTGTGGGTGCGGAGCTGGCATTAATAGCGTCCCATTTATTAATAGTACCATATTGTTTTTTGAATTAAATGAACTTAGAGCAAAAAGATGAAACAAAAAAAGCTTTAATCAAATCAATTAGAATTGAAAATAATTTGGAATGTGAAGTAGAGTAAATAATAATAATAATAATTGTGACATTTCTACATTGAAAAGTTTATGGGAAATATTTAATTTTTAATAATATTCTATAATGGCTTGAGGAGCATGAGCAAGTTGTGGAAATAACAAAATTGTTTGTAGTCGTTTATATGAGATGAGTTTAGAAGCATGATACTCACTGAAAGAAACTAGAAGTGATAAGGAATTTTAATACAAAAGTGCGAAATTGGATGTTATCATAAAATATCATAACGAAGGAAAGTATTAGAACTTTGGATAAGAGAACAAAGAAATATTTCGCAAAGGAAATAAGAACAAAAAATGCTTATAATTTTTGGGACTACATCATATTAGAATTTGAGCAAGATTAGTGGATGTATACATCATAGTGTCAGTTAGTGACGGAAGTGATTTGATCATGTGAGTTAGCTAGAGGCTAAGTGCAATGCTGATGAAGCAACTATGGTGGAGAAGAATGCAGTGTTTGAGTAGATAGGAAGGGAAGATGAGAACTTTGAAACTTTGGGGAAAGTAAAAGATAAATTATTTCAAGGCAAGGACAAATTTGTTACTTAAATTGTGGTAGAATTATAGCTGGTAGCCTTTCATATGTCTTTAAATCTTGCAGTATGTCTTATGTTTTTGATTTCATTCGATATATGTCACTTCTAACAGGTTTCAATTTGTAAAAAAATCTGACATGATGGAGAAAAACTAAAGTCATTTTTGGAGTCAGCGTACAAAAATACATAGGAATCCATCACCAGAACTTGAAAAAACATGACACAACTGAAAAAATGCAGGCCTATTCTAATGAATATCTGGCAGTGTGGCTCAGTGCAGTAAAGAACTGCACAGTGGATCGGGGAGGTATAACGGGACTGCGCTCATGGCTGTTTCCCTGAATATCGGTTGTGTTTTTTAGGCAATGTCTCACAATCATCAAGGTGAATGTCTTCCTTGTAAATTACACATTTTACAAACAAATACACATCTCTCACACAGAACATAGTTACACATTTCACAGACAGATGAGTTACTTTACCAAATCTTGTCTAAGCTGTCACCATCGATTTTCATAAAATTTATCTCATTGAACTCGGGAATTTTTGTAGAACATTTTGGCACTAATCTTATCCATGTAATTTGAAATTCAGCAGTATTCCTAAAAAACTGAATAAATTCAAACATTTAGGTAATTCCCCAATTGCGTTAGGAGGTCGTATCACTACACAAAATTAAAACTAATCACTCAATATTTCTCACTAAACATCCTTAGAGCATCTTGCAAATAAGACTATACACTGTCAAAGTTTGAACACTTTTTATAATCTAGATCATTTAGTGCAATATACACACTTTTTGCTTTGATCAGAGGATGTACTAGAGAAGTGAAGGGATTGGGTTACAAAACTTTGATCAGACTATTGCTTGAATATAATTTTGGGTATAAAATACAACAGTTGAAAGGGATGCGAAGGAGGGCAACTACAGGTGTCTGTGGAAATTTCCACATAACACAATTAGTAACTGATATAAAGAGCTGGATTGGTATTCATTAGAAGGCGGGGGGAGTGTAAAAAAGAGTGCTCAGAGTGTATAAGGTGTATATTGACGATGAGATTGGAAGAATTGAGAGTGGTGCATGAAAGGGAAAAGATGACCATGACTGCAAGCTGGCACTTGGTTTCAGGCATAAGAAAATGGGCAAACATTCTCCTGTAGGTAAGAGTATCAGGGACTGTAATAAATTACCAAGGAAATTAATGAATAATTTACCAAAAATGTCGAAAGAATTTAAAATTAAATTTTTTTAACGGGCAAAAGTAGGAAGGTAAAAGAAAAAGGAATGATAGGTTTGTAGGGAAACCACCACTGGAGCATATGGTCTGTTGCAGTTAAATAAATATAGGTATAGGAATTACAGATTAGGATAGGGACCATCATTTATCTTAGATGATGGTTGTGGGGCATGAACACATAAAACAGACAAAAACATGCAAAATATAATAGGAACTTGTCAACAGGATAACATTATGGAGAGTGGGTGTTGTGGGAGAATTCCTGTTTGCTAATTTTCCTCTCTGCACCTTTTGGCCTTTTATTGAATGGCAGATGTTTTAATTCTGGTTAGATCCAATTTTTGTCACATTATCCAAGAAATTGAAAAATATTGAAGTAAATTGAGCTTTTACTTCCTTTATATTATAGATATGAATGGGAGTCTTTAACCCCTTAATGCCTGAATTAATTTCTAGTTTAGGAAAAAAATAAAAAATCACATTTTGAGCTCAGTATTGGTTTCTTAGACCATATAGAATGCCAAATGTAAGAAATGTTTTACGTAATTGGTATAATTAGGTATGAGTCAAATTGAAATTGCCTAAAACAATTTGAGTTTTTGTTCAGGCAAAGGTAAAGATTGCATTTTGAACACATAATAACTGTCTGCCCTTTACAGCTGAGCCTTTTGCATCTCTGCCTTTCTGTTACACAGGGCCAATGACCTACTCCATCAGTACGGGTAGACTTATCGGGGAGTGGTTTCGTTGGACCCGGATGCTTCTTACGTTGAATGTCCGTCTCCATGCTTACTGAGGGCCTACCTCTCTTCTTTCTTGTCATGTCTTTTCCTTGCCTGCAGAGAGCATCTGCGATTCTGGATTTGAATGCCAGAAGATCATTTTGTTTTTGACAAGGAATTCCCAAAGCATCACAGTCCCTTCGAACCTGAGTGTGTGTTTTTTGTGTTCTGTCCCATCTTTGTATTGCACTAACTGGATGAGCAGATGAAAATATACTGGCAAGAATCTTACCTCTGTTGTCAAACCATTTTACTGCTCTGACCTCTACCCCTTCCACTGTAGCCTCATATTCTTCAAAAGACCCCCTTCCTCGCTTCTTCAGGTTGCTATCAGTAGAAAATGGACAACGTGTAGAATCTTCTTCAACCGGCACTGGCACTCGAAAACATTTTTTCTTCCACATATAAGGGTAAAATTGGTATGATGCAAATTTGCGACCATTGGCATTAAAGGGTTAAGAGATATTTAGTGTATATTATACCAGAATACAAAGTATTTAATTTACTACAAAGTATTTAATTTACTTCTGATCATTTATATTTTGATATATTATCTATGGCTTGAAAAGTTAATATCATGGGTTGTGTTGGTGTTATGAAGATATTAATAATAAGGCTATCATGTTTCTGGGATGATAACTATTATATCAGTTAACCATGCCACTGTTACCAGATTTTGATTATAAATTTGTAAATACAGAATAATAAAACATTGATTACAAGAATATCACAAAAGCTTGATTAGACGTATTAAATTGTTACACTGCATTTTTTAGATCTTATTTTTGTTGAAAAGCTTTACTTTTCTTTCTTTCATAGATTGAAATTTTCCGGTTGATTCAAACATTCTGGTTGTAACAGTATGGTCAAACATATTTAAAAATGTGTTCTCTTTTCTGGTGAGCAAAAAGGACCGTTTTGAATTAATATATGAAATAAAAGAATATTTACGTATTGGATGATACAGAAGAAAATTTGTGAAATAGTTCATTCAGTGTTTTTTTGCTCTTACATAAGTATCATAGCACTCCAAAACTAAAGGTAATAATTTTACTGATTACAAATTGGAACAAAAATAAAATGAAATTTAGCATACTATAATTTTTTTTATTTCATTATTCTACTTTGAACTAAACCTTAATGTCCATAGACTTATTTTAAGCCTAGTAGACTTCTCGTGTAAGGATAAATATTCACGTCAGATGTGGATACTGTTTCTGTCATAGTTATTGTTCTAATAGGCTTATTGATAATGTCATGCTGTATTATCAGTTTAACTTAGTACCATTCTGAACATAAGGACTACAGCAGCCAAGGTTCAAACCTCAGTCCTGGTTTATCAGATGTTCTTATTTCGGATTTTAGGTGGTTTTCCATGAAGATTAGAACAAAAACAATGAAACTGGTTCAGTTAAACTTAGCATTCAGAAGATCTAATTACTTTTTATTTTTTTGGGTGTAGATTCCTTAAAATACTTAGCTTGAGATTAAAATAGTTTTTGATTGAATATTATGAAAAAAACAAAAGAATCATACTGTAGACACAATTGCATTTCTTAGTCAATTGGTGATCAACATGATCACGTAGACTGAGGGAAAAAAATGCTTTTATAAAATGTGTGGCATATGCAGGTGCTATTTATATTTTATTCAAACCAAATGGATGTCATTGTATCTACACTTTGGAAAGATCTCTTCTGTTTCTATCTTAATTCTGCCAGTTGCTTGTTATTATGACTTTTTATAGATTCCTTGTGCTTTTCTTATCACCAAATACTATCAGCTTTTGTACTCTCTTACCATTCTGTGTGGCTCTCCTATTCAGTTTCTTCTTTCTGTTTTTATTTTGTAGATTTTTTTGTTACATGGGTTAAAAATGCAATGAAAGGTATAAAGACGTGTTAAAAATATGCATTTTAAAAGACTGCTTGGCATTTTAAATTGTTCTAAGATCTGTCTTCTGTGTGGTTGTGGACCACTCTTCCCAAGTGGTTAAAAAAAAAAAATCATGAGAAATCATATTTGATTGTATAATTTCCATAAATATTTTATTCAGTTTTGTAAAGCCACAATTAACTTTTAAAATATTTTGGGTTAGTGACAAGCAAAGAAAAACATAATTGCTCAGTAATGTTTAACACATAACTTTTCTTTTAGTGGTTCAAATATATATGTTTGATTTGTAAGTAATCAGTACCTAGATAACCAATCATTGCTCGGCGTCTTTTGATTCCAGTTCAATATGCGTGAACTTTGGTTAAAGTGAAACATTTTTCTTGAAAGCTTCCAAGGATTTTGAATTGCACAGTACACTGCTCAAACCAAAGAGAAGTTCAACTAGCATCAATAGGCTTACTGGTACCTACAAGATGAGGTTAAAGCCGTTACAGAGATACCAAATACAAGAATTGTTTTTTTGTCAAATCGTGTTACAAACACGAAAAGGAAATTATTATCTACATATGAAATGTCATCCAAATTGTTAGAGCCACTTTTGAGATCATCCAGTTTACCACCTCATAAATTGCTTTTAAATAAAAATACTATTATTATGTTAAATAGAAATCTTAATGCTAATGAGGGATTAATAGTAGTGGAAGAGTAGTGGTAATTCATGTAGAGCAATACATCATCAGTGCTAAATTCATCCAATGCGATAAAACTGTGCTCATACCACGCATTAACCTCACACCTTCTGATCCAACTGTGCCTTTCCAAATAATAATAATAATAAAAATATTCCCAATAAAAGTAACCTTTACTATGAACAAATATCTTTAAACGAGCAATTCTTAAATTTATATTTATTCTTTGTATTTATATATATGGGATCTCTAACTATTTTGATAAAATTTCATATTTAGATAACATTTTGTTTTTTAAATTTACCTAAATAGCTGTCTTCTCTGCAAAAACGTGATTTTCCAAAAATAAATCAGCAATTATTGTTATTGTATCGGAAATTGCCCTAACACCATCTTGCTTCAGGTATCAGTAAGCCGACTGATGATAGTTAAATTCTCCTTGGTTACAGCAAGGAACTCTTTATATATTTAAACAAATAATTTTGTTTCACTTGCTGACCCATGCGAGTAGCGTCATGGTCAATCACCGAATGGTAATATAATAATGTGGAAATAAGTAAATGCAAACATTTATTAATGAACGGTATTTTATTTTGAATAGTAGTAATAAATCTCACTTTTACTGTAAAAAATCGTTATCATTAAATACTACATGTGTAAATGTAAAACATTTAAAAAGTAGACATTAAAAAAATACTGGCTTTGTCAGATGTCCTTTTTTTAATCTTCTTTACAGTTATCATTGACTTATTGACCGTTTGTCACAAAAATAAATATTAATGAATCTACAAACTTGTGAAAAAACCATGTACAGGTGTCCATGTGAAAAAATAAGTTCTGATAAATACAAACCAGCCTTTTGAAGGGCCTGACCCTGAGCTTTATTAATGTTCATAATGAAAGTTACTTCTATTGGGATTTGTTTTCTTATCATTTGTAAAGGCACAGTTCATCAGAAGATGTGAGGTATAATGCGGGGCATGAGCATAGTTTTATGAGATTGAATGAAGTTAGCACTGATGGTTTACATGTCTAATTACCACAAATCCTGCACCATTAATTAATCCCTAATTAGCATTAAGATTTGTATTTAACATAATAACTGCATTTTTCTTTAAAAGCAATTTATGAGGTGGTAAACCAGACAATCTCGGAAATGGCTCTAGCAATTTGGGTAAATTTTCATATATATAATATTTTATCCATGATGTATTAGTGGATATCAGCGACTGTGATATCTAATTTGGGTTGGTATTAAAAGCAGCAACCAGTCACAGTTTGTTGTTATTATATTTGTTAACCATTACCGGTTAAAAGTTCATCATCAGATGGTTTGCATTTATATTTATTATGTAATCAAATATGCAGCTGCAAAATGCATGCGTGCATTCTATAACAACAGATTAGATAGTTGAATGTTTTGAAAATCAATTCTTGTTGATGGCGAAAGGATATGATGCATTATTAAACGAACATAAATACTTCAATATTATAAGATTCTGAAAAGATCTTATGAGCACACTAGAAAGTTTCTTCTGCATTTATAGATGTAAAGATGTGTATGTTATAGGATGCATGCTTGCATTTTGCAGCTGCATATTTGAATACATTATAAACATAAATGCAAATCATCTGATGATGAACATTTTGTTTGAAACCGGTAATGGTTAATAAATATAATAACAACAAACTGTGACTGGTTGCTGCTTTTAATATCAACCCAAATTTGAAATTTCATATGTTTAGTTTTCAAGTTTGTAACACAATTTCACAAAAAAAAGAAGCAATTCTTGTATTTGGTACCTCAGAAATGGCTCTAGTGCCATCTCGTAGATGTTTCAATTACTGGTGTTAGTTTAGCTTCCTTTTGGTTAGAGCAAGGAACTGTGCATATCAAATTGCCTAGGAAACCCTCAAGAAAAATGTTTTACTTTAATCAAACTTTCCTTAAAATCTGGCATATTGAACAGAAATTGAAGGATGCTGACTGAAAATCGGTCAACCAGTTACTGACCATTAATAAAGTACAAGGTCAGACTCTTCAAAGTGCAAGTTAATGGATGCCTTTACGTGGCTATTCACGAATTCTTGGATTCAGTAATATTTACGTTAAAAGAAGATTTGTAAAGTAAAGAATGTTTTCAGAGAAGTTTTGTAGAGTAAAGAAGTTAAAAAAATCACATCTGACAAACCCAATTTCTATTTTCTTAAATATCTACTTTTTTAAATCTTTTATAACTAAACATGTAGTATTTAATGATAACGACTTTTCAAAATAAAAATCATACTTATTACTACTCTTCAAAATAAAGTATTTTTAAGTTAATAAATAGACTTGATTTTACTTATTTACACATTATTAAATTACCATTCATTGACTGTCCATGATACTGTGCAAACTTAACTAACATCAGGTTACTGGAACCTGAAACCTTTACGAGATGGCATTAGAGCTGTTTCCGAGATATCGTATGCAAGAATTGCTTCTTTGGTGTACAATCATGTTTTTGCAGGGAAGACAACTATTTAGATAAACTTGAAAAGCAAAGCGTTATCTAACTACGAAACTTTGCCCAAATCATTAGAGCCGTTTCTGAGATACCAAATATATATGTATATATATATATAGTTACCAGGAAATAATAGGAGCTAATTAACAAATGAATTGACGAAAAAAGGGATAGTGAAATGAATCAACACTTACCTTAGATGATGGTATCCTGGGGTGAACACATAAATAAGCACAAAACACATGAAAAACAATGAATATTTCGGGACTTGGCCCTTCGTCAACTGGTGAAAATTAAGGATGGAGGGTGGTGTAGGAGACCGTTTCACAGAATGACCATTAGTCACACACAAGAATTTCTCACTTAAAGATATAAGATTCATTATAAATGAATAGTGTTCGACACACAGAATTGAGTGATGTATGTATTTTAGCCTGTTCCAGAAACTATTCCCTCCTTCTCACTTGATGCATTTTATCACCAATAACAAGGCTGACAACTTTATGTGTTGTAGTGTAAGGAGTCATTCATTTCATCATTGACATTCGTAAACAAAGTGTATAGTAGTTGATAGTAAAGCACGAAAAACCACCTATTGTTGGAGCTGGAAATGCCCACTATAAGTGGATTAGCCAAAACCTAGAATGCCATGGTAATGCCGAACCTAGTGGCAAACCACTGCAGTCAAGAAGCAGATGATATCATGAAGCAGTCCTGTAACAAAATTGTCACAACCTTTTTTTTCTGTATGCAGTATGCTTGAAATAAAATAATCTTTCAGTCCAGTCAGATCAGCAGATGAGGTAAATTGGGAAAGAGTAATTGGAAGAAAAAATTAACAAAACTTGCTATTAGTAAGAAAGTCAAATGTTAAATATTTGAATAAGATAATAAGAAGGTGATGTCCCAACTTTGCCTAGGGACTTTTTTGATCTCTGGTCTATGAAATGTCTATTATTTAGTTTCCTAAGCTCACTCACTCATTCACCTCAATAGCTATTGGCTGGAGAAAAGTGACATCGTGCGCCAGCCATTGCTCGCAAATTAATAGCGACCAGAGATATCACTAGAATAAAATTGAGGTTATGTTAACACTTTAATAGCTAAGCAACTGCTATAAAATTAATTGCCATAATTCATTCATTCAGTCTCCTTTTCATAAAATTTCATAGTTAAAAAAATATCAATAAACTTTAGTGCTGAAATATGTGGAACTGCTTTTCAGCATCACGTTGCTAATGAAAGCAGCATTAAAAAAAAAAAAACTTTAAAAAACTTAAATTACTCATAGTGTCTGTTGCAATCATGAATGCCAATTGTCTTTCCAGTCTAGGTTGAATTTAATTTTAGTTAAAACTTTTACTAATCTTGCTGCTTGACCAAAATTTATACATTAGGTTTTATTTGCTTTTTATGTATTTTACTAACCACTTTCGTTAATGATCGTTATTCATGTTCGCTATATGTGAGTTGTTAGGTTATTTAAAGTGGGCATCAGACCAAATATGTTACCAAATCGAATATTCTTGCAATTTATTTCTTTGGAGTTGCTCAACTATTTAACAATCTGGAATCTGTATTAAATTCTCTGGACGTTACTGACACTATTACATTATGAATGTTACCCAAGCCCCAATAAAAATCAACACGATACATTCAAAGCAATTACACTTTCCCTTTATCTTCAAATTTTGCAAATTGAACTTTTAAGGTCAAATACAAATCAAATTTGTATTTCAGCAATTTCGAGTCTACCAGCCACGACCTTTGAAACAATTATTTGATAGTGAGATCATCTCTGTCCTTGTTTGATATGTCTATTAAAACTTCTGCATTCTTCAAGCTCAATAAATTTTATTCACCCTAATGGTGAATTACAATTGAATAAAAGAATCGGCCCTTTAACACTTTCTTGGGGGATACCTGAAGTAGTTGATTGGGGCCTCTTCGTCAATGACAACCAGTTAGAAAATCTCATATTCATTCACAAATCTGCTCCAGCATAATGTACACTCAAGAAGAGGCAGTTGTGTGGTACAGAGTCAAATCCTTACTGAAAAAAAATAGAATCACCTTTTGAACCTGTATCAATAAGTTCATTATGTCATGTGTAAATAGAATCAACTGTCAACACGATATTTTCTTCCATCATCCATATTGGTTTGGTGTAAGCAATTCCTTTTCGTCTAAAAAATTCATATTGTTCGAGCATATAATATGCTCTAGAACTCTGATGCAAAAATGTTAGAGATATGGGTTGGTAGCTCTTGGGAACTCTTCAATCTCCCTTCTTCAAAATGGGAGTCACCTGCGCGATTTTCCAGTTGGAAGGTACTTTTTTTCTCTCTCTCTTAAGGATTTACAGTGTGAATCGGACAGAAATGGTCCAATTTCTACAGTGTTACTGGAAGTCCATCGGGACCCGGTGCTTGCACCCATTTCAGGAGCTCTAATTGCTTTACAATGCTTGCAGTATCTATTACGAGGCGTATTCCAAAAGTAAGGTCCGTTTGATCATAATAAAAACATCGTTCAGGATACAAGGTTTTTATTAACGTCAGTATGTAACTACATATCTAGTTCACTTTTCCACATAATCGCCGTTCATATCTATACACTTTCTGTAACGCTGTACCAGTTTCTTTAACCCCTCGGCATAAAAGTCTGCCGCCTGGGACCTGAACCAATTGGTAACGCTTGTCTTGAGTTCTTCATCGGTTTGAAATCGTTGTCCACTAAGCCACCGTTTCAAATGCAGGAAGAGAAAATAGTCGCTTGGTGCAAGATCTGGACTGTAAGCAGGGTGGTCTAGGATTTCCCAACGAAACTCTTGAATCTTCTCTTTGGTTTTGGAAGCGGTATGCGGGCGTGCGTTGTCGTGCAGGAGGATGATGCCAGACGACAGTTTCCCGCGGCGTCGATTTTGGATGGCACGTCTCAGTTTGGTGAGCGTTGCACAGTACACGTCAGCTGTAATGGTTGTCCCACGGTCCATGAATTCGATCAAAAGGACGCCCTTTTCGTCCCAAAACACGGAAGCCATCATTTTGCGATTCGTGTACGGCGATTGCTTACACTTTTTTGGTTTGGGTGAACCGGAATGG
>JARYHS010013630.1:63555654-63634305 GCA_031002005.1 Vandiemenella viatica
TTGGTGTAAGCAATTCCTTTTTCGTCTAAAAAATTCATATTGTTCAAGCATATAACATGCTCTAGAATTCTGATGCAAAAATGTTAGAGATATGGGTTGGTAGCTCTTGGAACTCTTCAATCTCCCTTCTTCAAAATGGGGAGTCACCTGCCGCGATTTTCCAGTTGGAAGGTACTTTTTTTCTCTCTCTCTTAAGGATTTACAGTGTGAATCGGACAGAAATGGTCCAATTTCTACAGTGTTACTGGAAGTCCATCGGGACCCGGTGCTTGCACCCATTTCAGGAGCTCTAATTGCTTTACAATGCTTGCAGTATCTATTACGAGGCGTATTCCAAAAGTAAGGTCCGTTTGATCATAATAAAAACATCGTTCAGGATACAAGGTTTTTATTAACGTCAGTATGTAACTACATATCTAGTTCACTTTTCCACATAATCGCCGTTCATATCTATACACTTTCTGTAACGCTGTACAGTTTCTTTAACCCTCGGCATAAAAGTCTGCCGCCTGGGACCTGAACCAATTGGTAACGCTTGTCTTGAGTTCTTCATCGGTTTGAAATCGTTGTCCACTAAGCCACCGTTTCAAATGCAGGAAGAGAAAATAGTCGCTTGGTGCAAGATCTGGACTGTAAGCAGGGTGGTCTAGGATTTCCCAACGAAACTCTTGAATCTTCTCTTTGGTTTTGGAAGCGGTATGCGGGCGTGCGTTGTCGTGCAGGAGGATGATGCCAGACGACAGTTTCCCGCGGCGTCGATTTTGGATGGCACGTCTCAGTTTGGTGAGCGTTGCACAGTACACGTCAGCTGTAATGGTTGTCCCACGGTCCATGAATTCGATCAAAAGGACGCCCTTTTCGTCCCAAAACACGGAAGCCATCATTTGCGATTCGTGTACGGCGATTGCTTACACTTTTTTGGTTTGGGTGAACCGGAATGGCGCCACTGCATTGATTGTTGTTTTGATTCTGCGTTGGTGTATGCTCCACGTCTCGTCTCCCGTAACAATTTGGGAAAACAAACTGTCTCCATCTTGTCTATAGCGCTCCAAAAATGTCGTGCGCTATGCATTCGTTGCTCTTGTGCTGAGCGGTGAGCAGTTTTGGCACCCACCGCGCACAAAGCTTCCGATATCCAAGCTCTTCAGTGACAATCCTGTAAATTGAGGTTCTAACAACATTTGGGAATTCCATAGCCAGACAACTAATCGTCAAACGCCGATCACTTCGCAGTTTTTGGTTAACTTGCTCGACGATGTCGTCGGTCCGAATACTGGGCCTGCCACTCCGCTGTTGATCGTGCACATCTGTGCGACCACTTTGAAATTCTCGACACCAGTGTCGAACTTGTTTCTCACTCATTATGTTTGGTCCATACACTACACACAATTCGCGATGGATATCCGCAGCTGACGATCCTTTTGCCAACAAAAATCTAATCACACCGCGCACTTCACAACTGGCGGGAGCTACGATTGTCGCGGCCATTTTGAACTGCTCTCAACAATAGATATACGGCTACTGCGGCACGCCAACAATACTGCATATTTACCAGGAGTTGGAAGATGGCGCTGCAGGTGGGAAACGTCATTCAGGCCTATCATCTGTGACATCTTGTACCCCGGACCTAACTTTTGGAATACGCCTCGTAGTAATGAATCCATCTCTAACTCCACAAGACGAAAAATGGGCATTTGGTGTCAAATACGTTAACTTTGTTATGGCTTTTGTTAACCTCATAACCGCCATAATTAGTACTGGCATATTGTTGTCACTACTTTTCTAACAAACTTTCAAAATTTCTTTGGGTTTTCTGTGAGGATCTTGAAAAGAGAGTTGCAGTACAAACCATTAAAGTCTTCACGCATTGCATTTTTAGCATCCTCTAACTCAGCTAAGATTTTTAACTCATTGTGACACCCCATCCTTCTTGAAGTGACTGTATCCTTCCTTGTTTTTTGAGTAATCTTTTAACTTAACGTGTATACCACAGTAGATTATTCCCTTCCTTGATTGTCTGTTTCAGTAGATGAATGTCCATATCTTCCCTGGCTATTCATATAAATTGATGCCACTTCTCTTAACAATGCCTCTTGTTGACTTGAATAGTAATTATCACTCAGGTATGTTTTAAGACACTCCTACAAGGCCTTATCGAATCTGTAAACAATCCATTCTTTTCGCTTTTTGTGCCCAGTTATAGACATGACACTTGCAGTTATTATTTTTGGATCACTTATTCCTGTGGTCATTGAAATGCCAGTGGATAATTCTGACCTGTTGGTAACTACAAGATCTGAGATGTTTCACTTACCATTAAGACACCGCATTGGTTTAGTTACCAGCTGCTGAAAATGATGATCTGAGAACAGATCAAGAATGACTTCATAAACTGCCTTATCCCTGCCACCAGTAATGTGAACATCATATCCCAGTCAATATAAGACTGGCTGAAATCACCTCCTGGTATTATAACATGATCCTGAAAATGATGAGTGATTTTATTTACATTATTTATTAATGCCTCAGCGACAGTTACATTAGTAACAGGTGGAGGTAGAAGACACCTATGATAAATTAGGTCCTGGCTGTGTTGAGTTTAATCCCTACATTGACGCGCTACCTCGGTGGAAAGCCTTAGAAGATTTTATACAACTGACACACCAAGAAAGCTTACATTCATTAATCCATATAATTTCACAGACCACATCAACCAATATTTGATTACATGGGAAATATTTACTGACAGAAAAATAAACCACCTCAAAGTTAATGTAATGTATCCTTATGATAAATGTTTGTGTTATTCTTAAAAATTACTGCAGAATTTATATTTGGATTTTACTAACTTTCTGTACCAATTATGATATCCATTTCTGTGATACTAAAAATGCTTTCAAATTGATGTTGTTTATTACAAATACTTCTACAGTTAACTAAGAGAACTTTTAACTGTCTAGATTCCCCCAAGATTCTCCTATCACGTGGTGTTGAATTTGTTTGGGTTGTCTGTAACTGTGTTCACATTCCAGGTTTTCATCCATCAGCATAAATTACCTCCCAGTGCACTCCACATGGCCCTTGCCACTCCTGTAGCCGATTTATGTGTGTAGTGCACTCATAACATATTCATGGGAACTCTACATGACTCAACCATATCACAAATATTGAGACATCTGCAGCTAAGATCATCACAGAAATTTCATAATTTCTTATTCATGCTCTCAATATGGCTCTAAAACAGAGGTCCAAAATCAATTCTGCAGACAGTTAGCTCTGCCAATATCTGGCGGCTACTGGCTACAGCGTTCTCCCTTCAGGCAGTCTTTATTCATTGACTATGAAAAAGCCTATGACTATGTTGTGTGAGATAAATTATGCCAGATTCAGCATGGTCCAGCTGACAGGTTGATTAAGCAAACTGGAGTCAGTAGATGATTTTATCTACGTAGCATCAACAATCTGTGACTCGGAGATTTCTGAGAATCAGGTAAGGGGATGGCTCATCCTGGGGTAAGATGTAATGAGGAAGTTTGTTAGTGTTTGGCAGAAAAGAACAATTACAAATGCCACAATGACCTGCCTTGGTAGAACACTTATGTTTTCTATTTCCTCATACAGCTATGAGATATGTATGCGCATGGCTTGTGATTATAACTGCAACAACACCGTTGAGTTGTGAAGTTAATTTAGAATGCTTTGTGTATTTTGGATTGAAATCAGAGCTAATATGTTCATTATATAGGAACCATGTAGTCACAGGAAGTAAAATTAATATCCAGTAGAAGCCTTATGATGGAGTACCACTAGGCTTAGTTCTTTCACTGTTACTTCATTTCACTGACATACCAAAATCACAATCTAGAAATAGTAAAAAAAAATTCTCGAGCTTCCAGCCAAATCAAGATGTTGCACTTCTGGGATGTTTTGAGGGTCCAATTCTTTGCTTTGATAGGTTGAAAATCACGAAAGGGAATTGGGCTTTCAAAACATCCCAGGAGTGTGGCATCTTGACACTGCTGGAAGTTCAAAGATTTTTTTATCAATAGACAGTGCCTTGATCTTACATCTCATTCTAGAAAGTTCAGAGATGGTGATGACTGGCAATAGCCATCCAACACAATTTCTTAAAGATAACAGAAAACATTTTATCAAATAATATGACTGTGTTTGGAAATTATTTTCAAAAATAAAAGTTGCATCTTACCCAACCGAAACATTTTTTTCCATCTTAATAATAAATTTACCAGCATTAAACTTAAAGTGAGCTTTGATAATTACTTCTTTATCCACAGCAGGTACTATTGTAGCTCAATGGCTCAGATGTCAAGATAAAGACTAGTAACATTGTTTTGCAAAAGCTTTGTGGCACAACATTGGCTTCCTACACTTCTACACTTTGAGTTTCAGCAATCAGAATATTGATCTCCACTGTGCCTCAGTGTGGCATATAATCAGTTCAAAATAAAACTTACTCCCCCCCCCCCCCCACCCATCTCATCCCCAGCTACTGCCTACCTATTCTGAGCCACATTGCTCTTCCACAACACACTTATAATAATAATTATAATTTAAGTGCGAAGGAGTACATGCGCTCACGACAATTTCCGTACACATCTACTTTCCCACTTTCTTGTACTACCTTCTTTTGGCCTCTATGAATTTCTACTTTAAATTCTTCCAGAATTTTTGGTAAATTATTCATCATTTTCCTTGGTAATTTATGCTAATCCCTGACACCCTTACATATTAATGAAAATTTTCCTACATCACTTGTTAAAGAATACAAAATATTATAGAAAACCGGCAGCTGCCAATAAAATCATGGTATCACAATTGTAAACATTCATAAGATCCAATGCAGGAACTCTTCAAAGAGAACATCAAAGGATCTGCAAAAACATAATTTTGACATTGCGATACTTCATTAAGTCCACAAAATTGCGCAGAAAAAGCATTGGGCTTCCACCTTCCCCATAGATTACGAACAAGCCTGAACAGAATCATGACAAATAGCGCACGATGTGCTGATTCATTCTACATCTGTAATCTGCAATTCATAAAATTATGGGTGCTAGAAAGAGGGTGCTTTACACCAAAACTAATCTCTAATCTGTGTATTCCAATCCTGAATGGCACGAAGAAAGAAAGAATTCATATAAACATTAGTGCAGCACCTTATTTCTTTAATCATATCTTTTCTGTCATTTTGGCCCTAATAGGTTGGTGGACAAAGTATTTCGACACACTCGTAAATGAAAGTAGGTGTACACGTGTTTACTAATAAGTTGAAATGAAACCTACATCTTATGTCTATCAGAGAATCCCAGCCTGATCTACGAATCAGTTCTGTGACACTTTCATAAGGACTGTGGCGAACAGTCACAAATCGAGAAGCTCTTCTATGTATGTTCTCTATACTGTCAATCAATCCACTACGAAACGGATCCCAAACAGCAAAACTGTGGACGCATGAGAGTTTTGTACACTAGATACTATGTTTGTGCATAATAATTTTTCAAGATTCGACGTATGAATCGCTGCCTAGAATTAGCTTTACCTACCACTGAATTAATGTGCAAGTCCCATTTCACGTTGCTTTGGGAATGTCCATAAACTACGTAGCATTGTCTGGGGGGGGGGGGGGTTGACTGGAAAGCTACGTTGGGCTATGTGGTGGGGGGGGGGGGGGCAATTTCGATCCAGACCACGTAGCTTTTCATTACTATATTTGTCACAGTTAAAATGAGGTACAGAACACTCAACGGCATGTAAATATTTATTTCCATCACTTATCTCCGTATGTAATTTACGATAGTCTAACAACAGAAAACAGTACAAAATGTCTTCGGGAATCAATAGAGAAAAAGCTATGTTGGGGGGAGGGGGAGTTCACAAGAGCCCAAAATGGAGCTGCTCCCTTTGCACTGTTACTCCCAAACACTTCATGGAAACTGAAGATTTAAATAATCAAAGTCGAAGAATAAAACAGAATCCATTGAATAGTTGTGTGATATTTTGTAACTCTTGAAATTAGTGCTAGTCTCAAATACAGAGTGATCTATGGCGTCTGTATGTTGCATCTCTAAATGATTATAATTTCTTGCTCCATTCCTCGGTCATGTAAAATCATAAGATAAATCACAGATTTTAACCTAGACCATAATCTCTCAACATTTGAAAACACTGTCCAGATTGGTGTGGTAGTTTTTTTGTGATGCCATTTCATGTCCTTGGAGACACACATCTCGCTTACAGATTTGTAATCTTATATATATATAAAAATAGACGTGTTTTTTCCTATATTTCACTTTTCAGCCACCACTACCTAGCACAGATCACTGATGTTTGTGGGTGGAAGTAGCATGGAGATTCCTGTCGTGCACAATGTTGGCAGAATGCCGATAGCTGTGGGGATGTGGGAGATACAATGATTAAAGTTGGTCAGTGCAGGGCGTTTTCATATTTCGACCAAAAATTCGTATCTCCATATACTTCTCTTTCCTGCCACAACTACATAACATAGACCTTTGGTGTTTATGTGTGGTATTAGAATCGTCTTTTCTGTCGTGCACTATGGTTGTTAGATGTCGGTAGCTATGGGGGTGTGGGAGATATGGGAGCTGAAAGTGGTCGACCTGTGGCAATTTCATACTTCTGCCAAAGACAAAAGTGTCATGGTGTATCACTTTTCAGCGAAAACTATAGATCACAGATAACTGGCGTTTGTGTGTGGTAGTAACACAGAGTCACCTTTCGATCACAACAGCGGCCGAATTTCAGAAACTGTGGTACTGTGGTAGATATGGTGGTTGTAAGTGGCCGACCAAGGATATTTTCGTATTTCGACTGTCTCCGCATATGTCACTTTTCTGCCACAACTACATAGCATAGAGCATTGGTGTTTGTGTTTGGTAGTAGAATCGTATCTCATGTAGTGCACTATGGTTGTTAGATGTCGGTAGCTATGGGGGTGTGGGAGAAATGGGGGTTGAAAGTGATCGACCTGTGGCAGTTTCATACTTCTGCCAAAGACAAAAGTGTCATGGTGTATCACTTTTCAGCGAAAACTATAGATCACAAGATAACTGGCGTTTGTGTGTAGTTAGTAGCACAGAGTCACCTTTCGATCACAACAGCGGCCGAATTTCAGAAACTGTGGTACTGTGGTAGATATGGTGGTTGTAAGTGGCCGACCAAGGATATTTTCGTATTTCGACTGTCTCCGCATATGTCACTTTTCTGCCACAACTACATAGCATAGAGCATTGGTGTTTGTGTTTGGTAGTAGAATCGTATCTCATGTAGTGCACTATGGTTGTTAGATGTCGGTAGCTATGGGGGTGTGGGTGAAATGGGGGTTGAAAGTGATCGACCTGTGGCAGTTTCATACTTCTGCCAAAGACAAAAGTGTCATGGTGTATCACTTTTCAGCGAAAACTATAGATCACAGATAACTGGCGTTTGTGTGTAGTAGTAGCACAGAGTCATCCTTTCGATCACAACAGCGGCCGAATTTCAGAAACTGTGGTACTGTGGTAGATATGGTGGTTGTAAGTGGCTGACCAAGGATATTTTCGTATTTCGACTGTCTCCGCATATGTCACTTTTCTGCCACAACTACATAGCATAGAGTATTGGGGTTTGTGTTTGGTATTAGAATCGTATCTCATGTAGTGCACTATGGTTGTTAGATTTCGGTAGCTATGGGGGTGTGGGAGAAATGGGGGTTGAAAGTGGTCGTCCTGTGGCAATTTCATATTTCTGCCAAAGACAAAAGTGTCATGGTGTATCACTTTTCAGCGAAAACTATACATCACAGATATCTGGCGTTTGTGTGTGGTAGTAGCACAGAGTCACCTTTCGATCACAACAGCGGCCGAATTTCAGAAACTGTGGTTGTGTGCGAGATATGGTGGTTGTAAGTGGCCGACCAAGGATATTTTCGTATTTCGACGAAAGGCATGTGTCTCCGCAGATCTCACTTTTCTGCCACGACTACATAGCATAGAGCATTGGTGTTTATGTGTGGTAGTAGAATCGTGTCTGTTGTCGTGCAGTATGGTTGTTAGATGTCTGTAGCTATGGGGTGTGGAAGATATGGGGGATGAAAATGGTCGAGCTGCGGCAATTTCATATTTCTGCCAAAGACGCATGTGTCTCGGTGTATCACTTTTAAGTGAAAACTATCAATCGCAGATCACTGGCGTTTGTGTATGGTAGTAACACAGAGTCTCCCATCGATCACAACGTCGGCCGAAATTCGGTAACTGTGGGAGTGTGTGAGATATGGTGTTTGAAATTGGTCGATCACGAATATTTTCGTATTTCATCCAAAGACTTGTGTGTATCCGTTAATTTTACTTTGCTGCCGGAACTACATAGCGCAGAAGACTGGTGTTTGTGTGTGGTAATAGTATCGAGTCTCCCATCGTGCACTATGGTGGTTAGATGTCTATAGCTGTCAATATGAATTCTTCTCAATCACGAACGAAGTCGTGGGTACCAGCTAGTACTATAATAAGAAAGGGGTAAATATTTGACTAGAGAAATTGCCACTGGAGCTTTACCACCTATATATTCTAAAAGTGCACACAGTTTGTAGTACACAATTTTTAAGTGAGCTGCAATACTTGAATACGACTGCCAAGGATTGGTGATTCTTGTACGCAGTCTTCAAGAAAAGTAACATCATATCAATGATTGTGGATAAATTTTTGTTTTTGTTTCTTTGTTACAACGTAATTATATTTAATCAAGATAAAAAAATTCACACAGTAAAATGTGTGCGAATGCGAAAATTCCATAGATTGTCCAGTTTTTTTGAGTAACTTTTTATTTTTTGTGGCTGTACTTTGAATAAATTAGTTTGCAGATAATAGGCCATTATTCGTACTCCTTGTGGGACGTTGCAATTCATTCACTTGAAACTATTTTGCATGATTTAATCTAGGAAAATCGGGAAACAGTGAATAGAGAGAGCCTCGTGCAATTAGGGTTTGTTATTTCAACAACATTAATGGATCCTTGATTGGTACAAAAATCTGTACTAGACATTTTTTTCAGATTAGGCAGTAGTCTCTGCTGTACCATCCTACAACGGCACTCCATGTTGTTGCTTGCACCTCTAGTTCAGTCATTTGGTTCTAATCAGTTTTTTGTATGGTATGGTGGGGCTATATGGACCATTTCAAGACTGAAGCCTTATACTGTCTAACCAGCGCATTCTATCAAATTTAATATGACACAGAAATTTAGCTCTGAATGTTGTGCAACTAATAATGCCATGAGAAAACTTAATAGCATTTGCATTTATTATAAAAAAAAATAGCCAAACGCTGCATAAGAATGCAATTTCAAAAAGTGTGGGGCTATTTGTATCATTTAATTTGCTGCTTCATAGTACTCGTGTTAGGTTTATAGAGTCTTTAATAGTCACCAAAAAAGTTTTAAACACATTTACCCAACAAATAATTTTTTTCTCAACACACATTTCATGAAGCCATCCGCAGCACTTTTGACAACTTATCCTGTCACCTTTAGTTAGTGGGGCCTGTTGTTCATTAGAAATCCACTGTCTTCAACGTTATAGTTGCTCTGAGGTTTGTCTTGAATATTTAACTTGACGTAAATACCCTTCAAGATGTCGCAGAAACTGTCCACAACCTCTGCATTATATCACGTAGAAGATTTTTTTTCTTCTTATCTTGTATATATTTATATATATATATATATATATATATATTGGTGGGGGTATGCGGAACCAAGTTTTCAGTTTTTTGTCTATAACTCTTTCCTGATGAGTCCTGGCAAGAAATACTTTATTTTCAGTTTGAAAGAGGACAAACTTTCCTACAATTTTTGTAGTTGAAAGTTTTTTTCTAAACTGGAAACTAAGCGAGCGCATAGTTCTTCGAAAATCACCAAAATTTCATACTTTTCCGAAAATTTGGGTTTTTATCCGCTTTGCCGCTCATAATTACCTGGAATCCCTGTATATATAATTGATATATATGCATTTCTGTACGACATAGTATATATATGTACTATGCTTTGATTGCTGATGGTCAATTCAATAATCCTATGGAATTGTTGTCCGGGAAATTCGGAAGGATTGTTCGGCCGCCAGGTGACAGTATTTTCGAATCGCCGCGCATTGCGCGCCTATTAACCAGGTAATCGTGCCGGTTGTAGGGAACCTACAGCTGAGCGAGGAATCCCAACCACAGAAGCGTTCTGGCTTACTTCATGTTACACAGCAAGCTGTGCACGACTGAAGGTCGATTTAATGGCCTTTGAAAATCATAACTGCGACTGGGATTTCGATCTAAAGTCAGACGCCTTAACCACCGAGCTACCAGACCGCTCTATTACGGATGGCATTTGTACTAGTTTGAAAAAAGGATTTTCAAAAATGAAAGCGTAATGTTATGGCACAAAATTTATTTACATAATCAAAATGAAGTCATGATAAGTCAAAAATTAGTCATAAATCCATTTATTTTCCGTTTGAATGGTTTGAAACACTGTTTTCCATTTGAATTTGTTCCGCTCTTCAAGGGAACAAAATTGTATCTATATGAAGCATTTACATTTCTTCAAGATGCAACATAGAATGTTTTGTTGTGGATGGAGGATGCCTCCTGCATAAGGTTATGTGGCATCGTAGTGGAAACCTTGGCTCCATCTGTGGAAAATATGAAACGTAATTCAGAACACTATATAGATCCAACGTAACACTATATTTCACGGGTACCGAAGTGATGCTGCTCAGAGAGGAATAAAGTCATATGAAAGGTTTCGTCATTTGAAAACATCAGATACTTCAGCAGACATCATTTTCAGTGAGGAAACAAGTGCTGCATTGACGCAGGAACTATGTAATTGTGATACTAATGAAAAAAGTGAAAAAGGAGACAACCGAGCTGAACAAACAAAAGAAGAAGCAGCTAGATTGATTGTTGACACAGCTATTTCCCAAGCAGTAATATTCGACATTGTGATACTTCTAAGTGATTATATTGCCTTCTCGCTCTGCTAATTAGCCTTGATAACACGAGAAGCTGTAGTTGCATAAAACATGGAAAGAAGGAGGCAGGTTTATGGTAGTCAAGCTCGTCCTTAAAGTTTGAACCCACACATATCCTTTTCATTCATGCATTTACAGGATGTGATACAATATCAGCATTTATCGTCTATGGGAAAGAAATGTTTACGAAATCTGCCCAAAAAATACATTCAAGATAGGACCAACATGAGATGCGGCAACGTTTCACTCAATACGCACGTAATACCAAATACAAGCACGGCTGGGTCGAGGAACTTACCCATTGCCACGTGATGAAGGAAAGGCTTGTCTAACCTTATTCCCATCACAATAATAAAAAAAAAACGCTGCACCTGAGTTTACTCCGAAGATTGTATCATGATCCTGCAAGAAACCATGTACTCCATCATTCAGCTGTCGCAAATCAGGTCTGCACTGTTCAGCTGCTTGCAAAAAGTGCTCTGGTGTGTCGCTTGAAAACACTCCTAAGACTTAAGTAGATGGAGGAAAGGAAGCATTCTTCGACCTCGAGGAAGCTGCTCCTGATGCAGTGGATGAATGAGACACAATTCTAGGTGAGGACATTGATAAGCCGGGACAATACAAACTGAAAAGAAATTAATTTATGACCAATTTTTACCTTATTGCAAATTTATTATGACTTAATAACTTTGTGCAATAACATTATCTCTATTATCATCAGTAATAGAGCAGTCTGGTAGCTCAGTGGTTAAGGCGTCTTACTGGAGATCGAAATCCCGGTCTCATCCGTGATTTTCAAAGGCCATTACTCTTCCTGGAGCCAACTACTAATAGCAATTAGACTCCAAGCCGCACTAGAGCTACTAGAGGCGTGGGCCACAAAGTGTAGAGTAAAAATCAATGCGGATAAATCGCAATCCATTGTATTTCACCGGCGAGGGACCCCAAATCCCTTATACTTGAACCTCTTCGGCAAAATTATCCCTCATAAGACTGTAGTATCCTATTTGGGAGTAAGCCTAGATTAAAGGCTCACATGGAAGCAGCACGTAGAGGAAGTAAAATCAAGAGTAGAAAAAAGAGGCTCGGAACACTGTATCCTGTCCTCAATGTAAATTCTAAACTACTAAAAAGATGCGGTGTCCAAATATACAAAGCCCTGATCAGGCCAATAATGGAATACGCATGCCCCGCCTGGGGATACGCTGCAGCAACGCACATAGATAAACTGCAAGTACTACAGAACCGAGCGCTCAAACGAGCACTACGTCTACCATTTCGCTTCCCCACAGAAGACCTCCACATTTTGGTGCGAGAAAGATTCAAAACCATAGCTACAAAATTTTATCAAAAAACCGAAATCTCAGCCTACCCAATCATTCAAAATACCGGCCAGTACCAGATAGGCAACCTTCGGCACCAAAGGCCGAAATCACTGCTAGAAACTTAAAACCAACTTAACCTAACGAAATCATTCTGTAGAGCAACAAGTTAAGGAAAATCCAACAATAAAGGCAGTTTACCACAAGTTAAAGTAGGGGAAGATGTCGCCAATAAGGGCAACAGGTCCCCCTTACCGGTAAAAGCCAACGTCTTCGGCGTTGGCCGCTATTGCTACCCACGCACGCGAGGCATTCACAGTTTTGTAAGTTTACGTAACAGCTAACCTGATGAAGGCAACGAAGATAGTTACCGAAACGTTGTGTTAAGAATTAAATAAATAAACTAACCGGCAGAAAACCCGAGAATTATTCATTACATCAGCGTGATTTCTACACATATAGCATTTACCGCAACTATTTCAAATATACTTCGTGTGAGACTCGTTGGAGTTATTTATTCAACTTTTTTTGTGCTTTCTTTCACACACAAGCTACAACACTGCAAATGGCGTCCAGGTTATGCGCGAAAGATGCGAAAAGAAAAATTTACTAATTTTGATCCAAATAGCCCCACGTTACCCTAGGTTTGTTAGGATTCAATACATTCTGCTTTGAAAGCACTTCCAATGATACAGTGTTAATGTAGTGAAAGTAACCTCAAAATAAAAACTTTTGTTTTGTTTTGGAAACTATGTGAGGTGTAATTATTTTTTAGTATTTGTCCTTTAAATACAGGATATTGTTGATATTGGCTATACATTTCCAGTTCCTAGACAATAACGTTTTTGAGGTAGATGTTCTAATATCGACTACTTTGATGGACGCTCAGGTCTTTATTCTTCAGTGTGTGTGTGTGTGTGTGTGTGTGGTGTGTGTGTGTGTGTGTGAGAGAGGAGAGAGAGAGAGAGACTTGCGATCTACTAGGTCCGGTCAGGGCAAGGGAAGTCAATCTGAAGATCGCACCGCCACCGTCTAAAATATTTAGAATTTGACTCATTGTTCGATTTTGTTTGTTAAGTAACATCTATTTGGTTAATTGAAAGTAAAAATTATAAGGTTTAAACAATAATTGGTTATAAATATGATTTGACCTGACCTGCCTTGATCGCGAGTGTGAACCGGCCTTTTCTCCTCTATCTGACGAACTCTAACCATCTGTACCCCAAATAGAAAAAAAGAATAGTTTTGGATACCCTTTGTTTCTTTGGAACCCCAGAATATAATTATTATAGAGATTTAAATACGATATTTAGTTTTAGGTTAAAAACACAGAATATGTGCAAGTGTGAAGCCTGCAACTTAACCTGTGTAAGGTCTGTTACAGACGGACAGCCAGCGTTGTAAGGCTCAGTTTGCTTGAAAGACCTTGCAACTGTGAGGTGAACCTTGCGCAATTACGATTCCATACTGTGATGACCTAAACTCATGTGTCGCATCGCATGTGGATCACTAATCAGTGCCAGGCTATATAGCGCACTGCTAATGCTATCGCTCAGTTCCAGCAAAATTTGCGCTGAAGTGACAACAGTCTTAGGTTAGGAAGATGCATATACCCAGATGGTGTAGCGCCGCGGAAGAAACACACGGATATTCTTTATGGCCACACGATGTGAATGAACAGACATTGAATGCGGAATGGTATTTGGCGCTAGACGAATAGGATGTACAATTTCGGAATTCAAGTTTCCTCTATCCACAGTGTCAAGACTCCGCCACATTACCTCCCGCCATGAACAACGCAGTGACTAGAGATTGCAATCCCGCAGTGTTTTCAATCACGCGGGATCCGTGCGGGATTGGTACAAACAGTTTTTTAACGCATATTTTTAAAAGATAGTTACTTAAAACGTTAATAAATTAAATAATAATTAAATTAATAAATAATTTTTAATGTTAAATGAAAAAAAATAACAGTTAACAATATTTTGATTGGTAAAATAACATTATAACTTTTTAGCGTGTCTTAAGTGTATTTTGAGGTTTTACATTTTTGTTTTTTAATCTAAACCAATTTTTAAATAAATAATAAAAATGGAAAATATTGAGTCTTAGGTCAATTATGTGCCTTACAATACATCTCATAAGTTTTAAAATATGGTTTGCTTATTGGCCAAGTTACCAGAGTTTTTTTTTTTTTTTTTTTTTTTTTTAATTCTAAATAAACGTTCCATAACACCTAGAAAAGCATTCCATTTCACAAAGTGAAGTGAATATACTCTGTAAAGCGTAGACTTGGCTCAGAACAAGCTCATAACTTTTTGTCACTGCACAAGCACGAGACTTGGCCTTTTTTTGCGTGATTCATTATTATATCTCCTGATTTCTTGATTGATATTACAGTTGATTTAATGTTATTAAAAGAAACTACTCACCAACACGTAAACTGTCAAGTATTTCAGATTTACTTATGTGGCATAACGACGTTTTTTAGAGTGGAAATTATTATTTTTTTAGTAAGAAAGGAGACTTTTTTGGCGAATGATTCTAGTGAAGTCCTCATAGGTTGTATCTCCGGATTTCATTGCAAACATGCGAAATTACACACGTGAGAAAGACGGCGGAGGCAGCTGTCGAAGTATGGTGTTCATACAACACAATTCATCGATACACCCGTGAAAATCATCATTATAACTTTTTTTAGCTGTAGTCGAAATAGTAACAAGGAGAAGAGGGATTAATCGAAAGCCTGAGCGGCACATGTAAGCAGGCGGCTTTCGTCAGAGAAACGCATTGAGGCAGCGGCCAAAACAACAATAAGTCAAAGGATATACAATTTCCTTTTGATTGCTGTTAAATAAATAGGTACTCGATCGTTAAAGTTACGATAACATTAGTTTCATATCAACGAATAATCAAATTTTCAGCCGCAAATTAGGAAATTGTCGCAATTACTTTATCTGCAAATACAGAAAATGGGAATAATGAAACCGTGAATAAAAAGCTGTAACCGTGTATTTCAGATAACGTATGCGACACTTAAAAAATGATTATATAGTTAGAAAATCGTACTAAATGCGCACCATAACTCAAATTACAGAAATGTGTACTCGAAACAAACGTAAGTTTGGTGAATACGTAAAAGTGTATTTATTTACTTACGAATGACGAAGATTGACAAAAACAAACGCTTGTTCACATGAGTCAAATGCCAACTGGAAGGGTAAAGGTAAACAGTGCAAAATATCCGACAGAGACCGAGTGGGGCAGCGAGTCACGCGACCTGACACGCGTTTCCGCCGGATTTTGCGGATTGCGGATCCGCTTAATTTTGTGCGGTATCCGCCAGACTGTCCAATGATGCGGGATCCCGCTTTGCTGGATTGCAATCCCTAGCAGTGACCGATCATGTCTAGTTGATGACCGAGACCAGCGACGTTTGCGTTAAGGTATCATTGTTGACATACATGCAACGCTGCAGGTAACAAATAACAGTAACACTCAATGTATCACTGAGGACAGCGAAGCGAAATTTGTTATTGATGAGAACGCGAGTGTCTCTGATAACAAAACTTCATCGGCTAAAGCGCCTGTCCTGAGTTCATGAACATGTCGGTTGAACCCTAGATGACAGGAAAATGGTTGCGTGGTCAGGTGAGACAAGTCAGGATTGCAATTGGTAAGAGCTGATGGTATGGTTCGATTATAACGTATATCTCACCAAGCCGTGGACCCAGGTTATCAGGAAGGCTCTGTGGAAGCTGGCGGTGGTTCTGTGCTGTTATGGAATGTGTTATAGGGCATGGAGTAGGGCTTCTGATAGACTTGAACGCACCATTAACCGGGAGTGGTTACGTTAAGATACTGGAGACCATTGCAGCCATTCATGGTCTTCATGTTACTAAACAACGATGGATTTTTCCAGGACGACCGTGTGCCATGTTATCGGAACAAAATCGTTTACGATTGGTTTGAGGAACATTCTGTAAAATTGCAACGAACAATGGCCACCTAGATCGGCCGACATGACTCCACTGGAACTTGTGAGGAACGTGATCGACAGGCAACACTGGGTGGCTGCCCCGTCGGATAGCTGCACTTCGCCGGGCAGGAGAGGGTACCACGCAGTTCTAGGAGGTTTTGGAAATTCAGTGTATCACACTCAAGAGCACATTCAGTAAAATAGTATTAGTACATACCAAACTAACCTTGAAATAAAAACGGTTGCTAGTTTCACTCACAATGTACAGTGTTAAGTAAGTGTGTTTTTAGTATTTCTCATTTAAGTACAGGACATCACAGATAAATTTTAAGCTGCGTTTCAGAGATAAACGTAGTTCCAAAAATGGTCCAAAACTGACCACTTTGAGGACGACTCTTGTATTAATTTTCCAGTGAAAAGAAATCTCAGTCCTCTAATTGTTTTTGCTGTCATCAATCGCTCGACTGATTTGATTCAATCCTCCATCCCTTCCTATCTTGCGCTAGCCTTTTCATCTCAACAAACCCCTTACAACCCACGTCCTCAGTTATCTGCTTCATATATTCTAATCTCTGTCTTCCTCTGCAGTTCTTACCCTCGACTGTTCCCTCTACTAACAAATTAACCAATCCTGCATGTCTCAAAATATTACCATCCTGTCTTTTCTTTCCGTAAGACACGTACAAAAACTTCTTTCCTCGCCCATCATTTCCAAAACACTTTCGTTTCGTACTTTTTCCGTCCATGTAATTTTCGGCATCCTTCTTTAGCACCACATTTCAAATGCTTCAATTTTCCTTTTGTGGTATCCCTAAAATTCATGCTTCACTATCTATTTATATGGATACTCACACTGGGGTAAGGAATATATACACACAAGACAGAGGAATGTATGAAACGGCTAAGACACAGCGACGTGGCTCGGTTTCCCTTTGAAGACAGGTGTAATACCTGTCGCATACCTGCCAACTTTTACGGTTTTTTCCGTCAAATTTACGGAAAAGGACTGTATTTTACGGATATGCTGTGTTATTTTACGGATTTCGATCGCTTAGGTCTGATCTTAAATGGAACAATGTTATTGCGGCTTTTATGGACAATTGTGGCAGGTTTTACTATTTATTTCATTGTTTTAAGTGCTCTTATATATGCGTTAAGGCTTCTTTCATTTGACTCTTAAATTAAGCTAATTTTATTGTAGTCAGTTATCAATCGATCTCTGTCTGTCTCTGATTTTACATCGATACTTTTTTGAAAGTCGAATCAGCAATCGTTTGAATATCGTTTCCGTTGACTTTCGAGTTCCCAACAGTCCCGCATGCGTTGTTTGGTTGGTTGATAGTTTGTGACTTTGTGTAAATGGTGTAATCATGAGTAACGCTAAAAAGCAATATTTCCAGACATTTAGAGAAGCGTATTCCATAGAGTTTCAGTGTATAATAAAGTCAAGAAAAGGTGTAAAATTTGTGTTTTGTACAGTGTGTGGTTGTGATATAAATATAGCTCATAGTGGAAGAAATAATTTGGCATATCACATTAAGTGCAGTAAACACACTGCGTGTTTAAAATCAAAAGTAAAGAATCACATTATCAATACGTTTTTCGCAAAATCAGGAAATTCTGATTTGGGTGTGATTAAAGCGGAGTGTTTGTTCACTTCATTTTTGGTGGAACACAATATTCCACTAAGTGCAGCTGACCATGCAGGTGCCTTATTCAGGAAGATGTTTCCTTCTTCAGAAGTAGCGAAAAAGTATGGATGTGGTCGCACTAAAAAACTTACATTTTTAAAGGAATGTCTGAAAATGCAATATCAGAAGTTGTGAAGAGTCTCCAGAATGGTCCATTTTCAATGGCAACAGATGATAGCAATGATACCAATATAAAATTATATCGCATTGTTGTTACATTTTATGACGATAAACAAGAAAAAAATTGTAAGTACTGTGCTATGCATACCAGCATTGGAAGGGAACTCAACAGGGCGCAATATAGGTAACCTCATGTTATCGCAGTTGGAACATCGGCGAATACCAATTGGAAACTGTGTAGCATTCTGTTCCGATAATGTACCTGTAATGATGGGGCAGAAGAATGGAGTTTCAATAGTTTTGAAAGAAGCTCATCCAAATATTGTGATTGTTGGATGTGTGTGCCACTTAATTAATTTAGCTGCTGAAAAAGCTGCTGCAAGATTACCACTTATAATAGACGAGATTCTTGTCGATATTTTTTATTATTTAGGGAAGATCGCCAAAAGGAAACAAAAAGAAGTTTCAAAACTTCCACAATCAGGATTGCAACAAAATACCGAAGCATATATGTACAAGGTGGCTGTCTTTAGGGAAGTGTTTGGACATAATACTAGAGCAGTGGGATCCACTTTTTTTTTTTTTTTTTTTTAAGGATGAGGTGCTAATATGTGCTTCAAATATTTCAGCTAGCTTGACATCGTTCACAATACCAAAAGTTGATTACATCGGATACAAGGGGCACCAGAAGAAGAGAGTTATTGATTCTTCATCCTCGTAGACTCCTAAAAGAATAGCTTATTCTTTTGAATGCAACTCGTCTGTTCTGAAAAGCAAAAGTTTGACTACAACTTGTGAGGAAAAGCTGTTTATGTTTCTCTCTTCTGACTTGAACAAGGCTTATTGTATTTTCCTGCACATTATTATACCATTATTTGACAAACTCAATACTGTTCTTCAGTACATGTTTTGTTAGATCTTTTGATAAAATTGTTAAAGCAGATACTCAGTAAATTTGTAAAGCCAAAGGTAATTAAAAGTTCTGCATTGCTTGAAGTGAAGTACCACCTAATTCAAAATCAGAAAGATGATGAATTAGTTATTGGCATTCAAACTGTGAACATAGTTAAAAATACTTTATAATGAAGATAAAACTCTATTCTTTTCATCAGTCCGAAATTACTTTTCTACAGCCTGCGATTACATCATAAACAAGTTTCCGCTAACAAGTAACGTGCTGCAACATGCACAAGTAGCATCATTTGACAAAATTGAAGATTCACAATTTTCTTCAGTCAATTTCTTCTTAGAAAAGTTTCCTGTCATCTTACATAAGAAGGAAAATGAAACAAGGGATGATGCTGTAAATGCAATCCACACACAGTTCACAGCTCTTCAATTAGATGACAGTTCAACTGTTGCAGATGTATATGCTCCAAAGGATGTCAAATGGGCACGGTTATCAAATATCCGTGGTGCTGATGGAATTCTTAAATATAATAGGATTTCCAGAGTAATGTTGTCCATACTCGCCATACCCCACAGCAATGCTGAGTATGAACGTGTTTTCAGTATGGTTAAGAAAAATAGAACACAGTTCAGATCATCCCTCTCAAATGAAATCCTAGAGACTGTTTCCATTCTGAAGACCACCAATTCTGGCCCTTGTTATACAAACAGTTTTTCTCCAGACTTTCTTACTAAAAAAGCCACTGCTTCATATTTGAAGTCTGATTGAAAGTATGCATAGAATGTATATCAAAGAGTGTAAATGGGTTCAGTGCTAAGTGAAACAGGATATTGTCTCGTCAGAGTTTTAGTTTAAAGTTACTTAAACAAAAAAAACAAAAAATGTTTTGAAGATTGTCTTGTAATCAGTGTTTGTCAACAATTAATATGAAGTAAGTAGACATGATTTCAGTTCAATATGACATTATTTCAGTTTAATATGCTGTTTATACAAATTTTTGGATGTTTAGTTAATTGTCGATAAAAAAAAAAATTGTGGTCCACATTCTTTACGGAAACACTGTATTGGGAATCCAGGGTTTTTACCGAAACATGATTTTGTTGGCAGGTATGGTGTTGTTAATTGGTTGACAATTTAATTGTGCAGATACTGGTTGGTGAGCCATGTGCTTCGAAAAGAAACTGGAGCAGTGTTAGGCCTGAGCTACGCGATAAATAAAATTTACGCCGTCAAATCAATCATGATCAAAAGTTTAGATAATTTCATATTGTGTTCTGTTGCAGCACTTTTTACTTTTTTCCGATCGATGGACGGTATTATAGTTGTTTTTATTTGTTTTGTGACTATAAGCAGTGTCAGACATAACAGGTTAATTCAAAAGTAATTCTAACAAGAGCATAGGTTAAAGGCAAATTAATTTCTCTTTCATTCTTTAAAAATAAAGAACCGTGGATTGCAGATGTGAACTTGCCATAGTACGTGGCAATGTTTTGTGAGCGAATTGGCATCATAGAATCAATTTTGCGTAATGTGCCGTGGAGCCTGCCGTCAACTGTGGCAGACAAATATTGGAGCTACAAACTGTGTAAATTTAGTTTTGCCGAGTACTGGAGAGCACTTGTTTGTGCAGGAAGGGGAGCGGCCAAAGAACTGCCCCGGATAAACGTTGGGTAAATTTGTTCGAGCGATAACTGGCGGGACTGGTAGTCTTGATGGTGTGGACACAGCCTCCTGGCTTTGCTCGAGAATCATCGGCGTTTCTCAAAATATTTGCCGCTACCGTCACACTGTACTATATAACAGCGTGAGCGAGCCGAGGCGAGGACACTAGTTCGCGCGCAGCCACGTCGGCCGCACCTTCATAATCACTTTACTTTTCACCCGGTCCCAGCCCAGGGTGCGTGTTGTGAATTCCAGTAGTGACTTCCAGGTGCCTGAGAATTTACAAATACCGTATCCAAAGGAAATTGTGAGTAGTATTTCTTCTAAGTTGATTTTTGTTTGTTTGTAAAAAGTAATAACCTGTGATTATTTACGGTGGTAGGCCCAGAAATTTTAGAAAAACTAGATAAACCAGAGACAGATTTCTCAAACTGTGTAGCATTAATGTAACTTGTTTCAGTTGGTATCGCATCAGAATCTTATGAAAAACCGAGAAACGGGATAGAAGAAAAGTGAATAATATAAAAAGAAAACTTAAAAAAATTCTCAAAGTCAAATTTTATAGATTATTGAAAGTTATTTGCAATTTCCAAACTTTCTTTCAGAATCTTTAATTGCAACAATACATGCGTTTCCTGAAAAAGAGGATTTAATGTAATGGTGTTTGGGTTAAGTGGCGAGTTGAAGTTCCTGAAGAATCACGTAATACGAGAATCATACAGCATCTTAGTTTCTACGAACTGCAAAAACTTTAAAGAACTTCGACACACTAGGAGTAATTTTACTTTAACTCCTGTCATGTTTGAATCTACACTTATCAAGGCATCTGAGCATTGCTAGCCTGTATATTTATCACCCACTATCAAACATAATGACACATTCCGTACTGCATCATCTTCTTGCCATGCAATCAGTATATAATTCCAGTGTTTTCTCAGTTTCTTGTTTGAAAACTGTCTCCAAACCTGTCAACTCAAACTTTCCGGTGTAAATATACTTTATTGTGTCAAATCAGATGAAGAAACCTCATCGAACAAAATCAGATTGTGGTATTTTGCAGGAATTAAGGTAAATCATTACTAAAAGTTCAATATATATTGCGTGAAGAGCTTTACATGGCTGATTTAAAATAATCTTTTGTGATTCAGTTACGCTCTTCGCGAAAAACAATCAATATACGTCATTAATCAACAGAAATAAATGAAAACTTTTGTTTGGCCATTTACAAGCGAACATAACTGAAGTATAAGGTCTGTCAAAAAATTCTGAAACCTAACCACTTTCCGATGCGGGAAGTAGGGTATAGTCTATGCATGCATTATTTTATATTTTTAATCAATTATGTACCCCGTTATATAACCGTAAAAATTTAATTTTGATGAAAATATTAAAATTTAACTTTAAAACGACGATTTATACGCCGCCAGTTTGATGCGCTGCGCTGTGACGTCATTGTACACGACTACTTGGGCGTATTGTATATTATGATGTGTTAAATCTAAAATGTTTTATAACTAATTTCGATATGCAAGGAGATCGAAAATCACTTTATGAATAACTAGCCTCGTACCCGCGACTTCGTACGCGTGGATTAAGAATTTTTTTGCCAGAATTAAATATAAAATAGTTGTTGGTAACGAAGGATTGGTCCCAAACAATATCGAGTCGGCATAATATGACAGGAAAGCTATCACTATATCATTCTACCGTCGAACCTGCCTCTTGAAGAGAATCAATTTCCAACATATTTCTGTCACTATTCAATAAGATTTCAAAATTTCGTGACTACAACTGTTAATCATACTGGAAAAAATATCCTGTGCCCTTCATACAGCTTTCCTTATAAAATTCCATCACAACGATATAGCCATATAGTCGTAAAAACGTAACAAAAAGACAGAGACTTACTTCCGTATTTATATTAGTATTACTGTGGTTCACACTCACACACTGACTGCGAACAACACGTGAGGGATCATTATAACGTAAAAAAGTGTACACCAACAAAATTGCAAGACTACCTACGATTTGCCTCGCATTGCACCCCTAACTTTATAATATCTACAGTTTAACATTCAATCCAAATAACCTACGGCCCAGGCCTGACTCTTACGACGAAAAACAATTTTTAAAAATCTTGGCCTCCACGGAGACCACAACGTTCGTAAGCAAGCTCTTTAGCCACTGAGCTGCCAGTTCACTACACGGAAACACGGTCTGGAGACGTCCACATCCAACGTGTCTGTCTATCGCCGTATTTCGAAGTTATGACACAACATGTGTTATTTATACAGATAATTTTTCAACCAAATGTAGACAGTATTTTTCTCCTTGTTTCAAAGGATAAGTGTGCAAAGTTTCATCGAGATCGGATGAAAACTGTGGATTTGTATGAAGAACAAACAAACCAATTATATTTATATATAAAGATAAATTGTACCTTTGTGCAAAAATACGATAAGAAATGACCTGATAATTGCATTTTTATGTCTCGCGAGATGCGAATCTAAGAAAAAAGTGGTGTGTAGCTATGAGAAAACGTAAAGAATCTTCAACTAGTTGTTTATATTGTCGTGAAGATCATTTTAATGTAAGTATATAATGTCGTTATGTTAAATTTGTTATAATACATAACAATTCGTTACCTATTCAAACAAAAATCATAACTTAGTTTACAAAAGTTTAATAGATATATTTTTCAAATAATTTCTTATTCAAGCTTAATACAAAGCAACTACGAACCCTTTAAAGGCATCAAAGGAGGCCATCTGAAATTTTAAAAACGAATTTCAATCTGCTGAATATATTTTGAAGGGTATATGTCTATCTGAACTATTGACTTTAAGGGGCTACATCATTTAATGACTGAACTGGCTCTGTGGTACCGTCGTTTCTTCAAATAAGCCTAACAAAAAAAAAAAAAAAAAAAAAAAAAAAAAAAAAAAAAACAACCAAATGTCATTTAACTACAAAATTTTCCGTATGTATTTTCCAGACCGGGTTTAAATCCCCACAGTATCAGATATTTCTATTTATTTTAATCTGCAGAAATTGTTGAGCATCAATTTTTTATTTTATTTCAACTTTAAAACAAATCTCATCTAACAGATACAACAAATGCAATTTCGGCCAGTGACTTCCTTGTATGCCTCTCCAATAGGCAGTGAAATTTGGTTAGGAGGCGAATCTGTTTTCGGCACGTACATTACTTTATTTTTAACCATTTACACCCAACCACTTCCAAGAATTAAACATATCGATCGCAGAAAAAATGAAAAATCGATCTTCTTGATGTTATGTATTACGTTAAAATACTTCTTGACGACATACAAATATAGGAAAGACTAAAATCAAATAAAATAAAAACTAAGACCTATTTCAGTTAAGAATAAAAAACCAAAAAATAACCTTATTAACAAAAAGTGAAAAAAGAGACTTTCCTGGCGTATGTTTGCAGTGAAGTCCTCACATGTGTACCTCCGGATTGTGTTGTGAAACAGAATCCGGCGGTATACTCGTGAGTACTTTTGGAAAAAATGCTTTTCTGCTACTTTAACTTCAAAGGTTGTGAAAAATAACGGTCTGAACGGTATGTTCTGGCAAGTCATTTCTTTGGAATTGATTATCTTAATAAAATTGTTATAAAACAACGCGCAATGTAATTCCTTGTGTCTTACCTGTAACAAAAACTTCAGTTGTCACCAAAGAAGTTTGAATGTTGTCACTCTGGCAAACTCCGCTAATATACCAGATCTATATTTCATTGTCGGTTACTCCGGTGTGTCACTTGATTCACATTAGATGTATCTAATACGTAGCTACTGCTCTAAAAGAGAAAGAACATTACTAATTCAAATAACTAACACTTGATTACCTTGCAGATTTCACTCCTCCGACGTCAGCGACTGTAGAATCTGGATGTGATGCAAAATACGTTTTCGTCATGAAAACATCGTTTTTTTTTTTTTGGAGATTATTTTACAAAACCGCTTCCATTCACTTGTTTATTGTATTCTCGCAAGAATGCAATATTTCACCAATTATGCTGATAAATTACCATAAAACTTATAAACAATCATAAAATTATAAAAACCCCCAGCAACTGCGCCTTCGTTTACAATATCAACGTGTACTTTGACGTCACGATTCGATTCGATAAAAAATGTTGCGTTTCCGCGAAGTTATGTTTTCCTTGATTTTTATTAATTAAGATCAATAAATAAAAAGCGAATAAATAGGAAAAAACGTCGTAGTGATAATTTAACAGTAATAAAGGTTCCAAATAAAAATACTAGACGTATACTTGAATATCATGCATATTCCCTATTATGTAGCGTAGTGCTGAATTTTGGCGAGTCCTGTTGCGCGCTATTTCCTAGGCTGATGACGGTGACAGTATGCGCGTGCAGGCGGAAGGACATTTCAAATCATAAGAAGCTTCAGTATTAACATGCTATAACATTAACATGTCAATCGGCACGATTTTCATACATGTTGCAAATAATTCTTAACACCTATCTTCTTATGTATATTACAGATCAGATTGGGAAGGGAAGGTATGGAATAATGCTAGGGATATCAAGAATTTGGAGCATCTATCCTGCCGCTGCGTTTTTGCACTTTTCGTTACTCTCACGTCCGACACCTATACAGCTAAGCTAATTTTTTTTGCAAGATCTTAAGCAACGCGCACTAAATTTTGTTCTCTATCTGCGTGCGATGGAGTCGCTGCGTTCTAAATTTGCGAAATATTGCGTTACTGTTTAAACTTTATTGCGTAAATTTGTTTAAAAACTATTAATTACTAAGAAATTTGCCATACTTGTTGGTGATGGACAATTTTATTCGTGTTCGAGTTTAAAAATAATAGTTAATTTTAAGTAACTGTTATAATGCTGTTCCTTTATTGTTAGGCTTATTTCGATAAAAATAGATAACATCTGAGTTAATTAGTTCAAAACCGTTTTTGGTAACTAATTTTTGTACATTTAATATTACCGAACTATTTAACTCGCATATACTTTTTAAATTAATATTTTTATTGTCAGATATCGCGTTTGATTTTACACCGCATATTATAGTCTTTATTTTTTTGGAAATAGCTTATATGTATTGTGAAGTTATATTAAAATAACCAAACTTGTTGGTGTTTATAGTGAAAGTTTTGTTATTTGGTATTGTTATTATTAATTATTTTGCAGCATATGCCGCAGTTACAATTTCCTTCTTGCTTTACATAAATTTTCATTTTAAATTCTTCCTGGGTTAGAGGTAAATTTCTACAATGCACTTCAATAACGTTTCCGTATCTACAGATGAAAGTTTACCTACTCCTTTTTTTGAAAATCGAAAATTCTTGCTCCGGTGCTATTTCCATACATACCCATTTTCCTCCTTTTTCCTTTTTTCCACCTGCTTTTTCCCTCTACTAATTTCATCTTTAAATTCACCTTCATCGATGTATCTCTAGTCACGATGTACTCCCAATAAGTGTTTGGTGTGATTTCCATACCCTCTAATCTCACATCGTGCTATCGAGTCAGAGTGTGTTCTGTTACTGCCAAATAAGTAGACATCTGGGACGGAATCATGTTTGGCGTTCTATGTACCTTGCGAGGTATCCTCTTTAAGTCGTTAATTAAAGAAATCCTGGTCGGCCTTACCAATCCTTCCAGGTTCTTTGGCAATCTGTTCTATAATTGGTAGCACATTCTGATGATATGTGTGGCCCCAGGATATCGATTCACACGTTTTTTTTCTTTATTTTTTTTTTCTATCAGCTCGCAGATTAAATTTAATTATATGCTCTTCTCTATAAAATCAGCTGGTATTTATTAACAAATCTTAATAAATTCAAATAATTACACTTCTCGTTGATACATACATAAATCTCATATAACAATAATCTGCTTCTCCTTGGCTAAAACAAAACAACACAATTACAGCCTGCCAACTTCAACAAAACAAAACATATTTACACAGACTACTATACTGTACGACCTTGTATTAAAAAAAAAAAAAAAATTACATTCATATGTTGCTTAAGTTGTAAAATTATTACTATTATTATTATTATTTAAATATCTGATGAAGTGGGATCTCACAACCTATATTCAACTGTCACGTCAGTGTTGGAAAGAAGATTGGAACTGCCTAGTGTTTCTTCCTCAGCTTATAAATTATCACCATTAATATACTAATGTTTGATATGAATTATGTAATGAATCGAGATCAACAAAAATTTGAAAATAAAACATGGTTATATAGCAAAAGGTGTCAGTTAACAAGTAAATATTAAGGTTGGTTAGAATATAAATTATTTTCTGACTATCTACCTTTCTTTATATAGAATAATTTCGTTTGAGGATGCTAAGTAAATGCTTGGATGTGTAGTTCATTTAGCATTGATGTTTAAGCCAATGGTAATAGCAAAACCGAAATCTGAGAGAAAGGCTAAAATAAATTGGTAATATCTTCTACAAATAAAAACCTAAATCTTCTAAACCGTAGTAGTAAATAAAGAAACTCAATTTAATAAACCACTTAATTTTAACACATTATTTATTTTCTTTATCTATAAAGTAATACATGCAACACGCTATACGTACTCCCGTACTCGTACAGGCATGTTATCGATTGGGATTTCAATGGTTTAGGAAGGAACTGCAAGAATAAATGAGATATTAGACCTCATCCAAACCTTATTTGTATCAAGTAAGAAGGCAAACCAGTCCACAAATTTGTCATAAAAACAAAAGCTATAATTTAAGACCCAAGTAGGAATGTGATCATTGTACCTTGTAATGGTGATGTTACAGCTATTGGGTGTAACATGAATAAAGCCATTAAATAAAAATAATAATAATCTATTTGCTTTTGAAATTAATGTAAAGCAGACTTTAGGTTTACTTTAATGTATAGAAGTCATGTTATTCTCTGAAATGTTAGGGTGTTCTTGAATTTTTTGCAAATATTTTGATGAGATTTTTTGTTTGTCCCTTCTCCAGGAATCTCAGAATCTAGATCAAACTGTGAAAACATCTTCAGATTCTGTTGAGAAGCTTTTTCAGATGTCGAATAAATAGTAAAGATTTAAAATATTTTCCCCTACGGATTAAGATTTTATAATCATATATCAGATTCTAAATCTGTTATATTTTAACGAGTTTAGCTAATAAGTAAGTTCTCGATTCAGGTATTAATGCCAGACTTAGTATTTACTTAAACTTGGTGAAATTGTGTATTACATAATTATTTTTCATATTCTGTGCGGAAGATACCATAACGTATAAGGTGTTTTATTCGTGTGAGTTGATTCTCGATACAAGCATCCTTACTAGTATGAAATCCGTGTTAGCGAGTAGAATGATTTACATTGCTTCGGATGAAATCTCGGTATTACGGAACCAGTATTTTTACACATACCTGAGAATAGAGTATTCCCGGAGAATTACGACGTCCCATATTACCCACTTTGCAGACTATTCTAGGCACGATATTTGTGTATGACTCAAAATAACATGTTGTGAGATTTCACACTAAGATGGGGGTGTGGTGTGTTCTGTAGCGCAGCAGCTTTTATTCCTATTAACTTGTATTACTTTGAAATGGAGCACTTCCTCTCGATGCTAGCCAGTAATGACCCGCGTGCGGGGACTCTGCCTCACCTTGCTGAGTGAGAGTAGAAATTTAACAATTAAAATTCTGGCGTTGTTTTGGACTTTGTGACAGCTGATTGTAAGTACCCAAATACTAATTTTCGTATTTTGCTGTTTCTTCTTATGCTTACTGCCAGATTAGATTTTGACATATGAATGACTTCTTCATCGTGTACTTTACTTGAACTCTTGATGCCGTTATGTAGTAACCGTCGTTAAAATACTCACATCCGGTTTTTAAGGAGGTATATTTACTTTACTGTAATAATTCTAATGGCATACTGGAAGCTTTAGCTTGCTCGATATCATTAATGACATCTGCTTCGTTTAATGTAACATTGTTCGGCACATTTAGTACACTGTCATCTTTCAGAGTAAGGAGAATTATGAATCGTTCAGTATTTGTTTGTTACAGGATGAGTTTTTAAAGATCGTTTTCAACTTCCTCATTTTATCAACCGAAGTGACAGAATTTGCATTCGCGCTGAAGTAAGGAAAAGTATATTTATCAGGCGAGTTTTCTACAGCTAATGGCTATCGCATTCTCTCGCGCCATTTGATTATAGTATTTGTGTTTTGTTTCAGGCGTTTATTTAATAAATGTATTAAAATTTGGGGATAACGTTTACATAATAGAGGAGAGTAGCAAATATGTTTCCTACGATTTCCACTTAGCTGAACGGAAACTATGGTTTGCAATATTTTAATTATGTTTTTTTTTCTTGAAAAAGTAACTGCCATAAATGTATATCGGTTTTCTTGGAATTCCGTATGAAGTTTGTATGTTCTGAATTTAGATGTAATTACATTTTGTGATTTATGTATGAGTTTATCATTAAGTTTTATTTCGAAGGAAAAACCGGCTCTTTATTCATTTTCATAAGACTGTGCTGCTTTTCTTGTATCTGAGTGTGTAAAAGGTGTGAATGTTTCTATTTGATCTAAAATAATTGAATACCTTCTTGTGCTACACAATAGTTACGAAGGTATGTGCTTCGCATCTTCTGTGTTCACATGTCAGGAGTAAGTGGAAATGACGTTAGTGCAAATTGTTCAAGCGTGTAATTTTCTTGGAAAAATAATACAAAAATCAAATAATATTTACCGACTGCATTCATTGGAGGACAGGAGGAGCGTGAAGAGAGTGGTGGGCGTGCCCAACGTGAATGTTGGATATGACTGATGAGGCAGGGAAAGATATTGGTGGAAAAATTAACAGAGGTGCACGGAAGGAAAAAGATTATCATGACCGCAAGCTGGCACTCGATTTCAGGCAAAAGCGTGAGGAAAAATTTGCTTTCCTTGATAAGGGACTCAGGGATTGGAATAATTTTTTAAGGGAAGTGATAAATAATTTACCAAAATCGCTGAAATAATTTAAAATTCGTAGAGGACAAGAATAAGCGAGCACACTAATGCGGGAAAATGGGTGTGTAGGGAAATTGCTACCGTATGTGCGCTTCATCCCAGTTAAATTGTCCTGTCACTTTGGATTTCTTGATCAGGACTGCTCAGGAAGAAAATCGACATAAGTACTTCACCAGAGTGTGGGCATTAGAGGTTGAGAATTTAAATGAGATGACTCACTTGCTGTACTATATGTGTCGAAGTAGAAAAAGAAATTATTGTAAGTAGAGTTGACGCGGAAAATAGAAAACTGTAGTTTTTTGGAGAATGAAAAGACGTATTATCGCCGGAGACGCTGAAGAGAAACTGTGCGATAGGTCTGTCTTATATCAAAACAAGAGAAACGGTAGCAGGATATGTTTTAGAACATTCCAGATTGGTTTATTTGTCTGAAGAGGGCTGTAGTTTAAGGTGGAGAATATATCATATAATATGAAGCAGACAATTTAAAACATTGGGAGGGGTACACGTAGATGAAGAGATGTAGAATATTGCAAAAACCAGACAAATGTTGCTGACCAACATGTTTCTTCGATAAGCGATGGGTCATTCTGTACGTTTTAAATTCTTCATTCTAGAAACATTGTCTCTAAAAAGCACGGTATGTCAATTGAAGTGAAAGTTGACGTTTGCTTGGGAGAGGATGTTAAATTAAAAAGAAGAAGGGGATTATGTCTATAGGATCAGAAGGACATTGTGGCTAAAGAGGTTACTGGAGACAAGAAATCTGGAGAGATCGTCAGAAATGAAAGCTGATGTACTATACGACCCGCTTAACCTTCACGGGATGATTATAAACTAAGATCGACTTTACATCCGTTAAATGAGACATACATTAGAGAGCAGTAAAGCAGAAACCTCAAGAACGGCGGCGGAACCAACGATTAACAACGACTGTAATATGAAGATTGACAAATTATTGTAACTTTGGAATGAAGAACGGTTCTTATTATGTAGCGCCAGCAACAACACAACGCCAGTGAAAATAGTTTCATCAAACGTGCCATAACGTTCCTTTTGCATAATGGTTAGTCCTCATAATATAGCAGCAACTTAAATTCGTTGGAAGACCCAAGTCAAGGAAAAGTTCAGCTTTTAATCTGAAATGGAGAAGAAAGAAATTAAATATTTGTGTATGAAAAGATGTTGCCTAAGGACCTTCATGAGGATATAGTCGCAACGTTAAGGAATGAAGTCCTTGCCAAGCGCACAATATCTGAATTTAAACCAGTGAGGTAGCAAGAAGGCCAGAGGAGTGATGCTCAGGAAAATGTAGCTAGGTTACACTGGTTCTCGGTGACAATTGTTTCTCTTTTTGTACTTTGTGCTTTATATTTTCAGTTTACACTGGATGTGTTTCAGCTGAAGGCTATCTGAAAATAAGAATAATAAACTTAAGGTTAACATTTCAGCAGACTGAGGATACGCCAAGTATTCCATGAAGAACAGTATCGCATTCTGACGGTAATTGAGCATTGTAAAGGGAGATGAATTAGTGATTATAGACAGAACGATAGCGGATTGTTAGGTCAGCATTCCAATAATAAAAGTGGAACACATTATGATACGAGTACTTGCAGCTTTAGTCCCGTTGGGTACAGAAACAAAAGGCAATAAGGGAGTAGTGTCTAGGTATCTCTGCAGCAAGTGCAGTAGATTAACTCTGGATGAGAGCAACAGTCACATCATATCCCGAGCAGAGGAGGACAAAGCTGTTTCTTTTGCAGGGAAAGTGATGGCGGCAGTTTATTCAGATTCTAGATTCCCTGAAAGACGCACTGCGCCAGCCTTTTGCATTCGGCGCTCTTCTGCTCCTTACCAACGCGAAGTGTTTAATAATAACCGGGTTCCATACTAAGCTGGTATCCAATGTCCCTGCTACCTAAAGGATCAGCTTTCCTGATTTCGACAGCTACTGGATACCAGCTCAGTGTGATCATGACTTATCCAGTGTATAATTTTCTCTGGTGAATGGGGTATTTGACTAATTTTGGGAAAGTAGTCAATATTGTAGCTGGCCGTCTATACTATAACCCAAAAAGAGTCATTTCTTGAAAAAACAAAAGGGAAAATGAAAAATATTGCATTTTTATACGCTGATTTGAATATTGGCGCCAAAACGCTCGCAGCTGTCATGGTGCCTTTTATGACATCAAATCTCTGCTCGTTCCGGTGTAAAGAAACGGGCGGTGTGCTTATTACGTGGATAAAAAGAGTTCTACGGTTTACAAGGGGCGTGTAGTGCCTCAGCGTATAAACACAACATTTAAGACACCAAACAAAATGTTTTTTTATTTCCACACAAGGAAAATATGCCGAAAAAGTGGCTAAAGCTTGCACGAAGCGACTTGGCGTATTCGCCTACAAAGTATTCAAAATATTTTTGTGAAGTCTGCTTTGACTTAAAATTTTATTATGTTTAATAAGCTCTGTACCTCAATGTTTTGCTATGTAAAAAACTTAAAAATTTATCGATAAATAAATTACCAGACGTTAAAACGCCAATCGTTGTAAATGTGTGGAAATTTTTTATTACGTAGTACAGTTGTCAGACGATATGGAAAATTACATGAAGTATCATAGGCAGCTCTAACATAACCGTGGCGCCGCAATTTGATGATGAATTCCTAAGTAACTCCATGAAACAAACCGAAGGTAAAGAATAAACTGTTTAGATATCTCGCTTAGTTCAATATCAAATATAAAAAATCAGTTATAGGTATAGTTCGTTGTCTTTTGGTGACGTTTTTCTTCTGGTCCTGGCTGTATTTCAACCTAATGACAACCGCTAGGAAGATAATAAAGTACCTATTGTGCATGCCCACCGTTTAGTTCCTTGTGGCTTTGGCGAATTTTTTTCTTGTCCAGGTTGCATTCAACCTAACTACCTCAATTTGGAAATATGATATCTCGTGAAATAAGCAGGTACCGAAAGTGGTGCAGTTCCCAATTATTCTTTACTTTCGATCCGTCTCGTAGACTTACAGAAGAATCTGTTTTTTACCCTGGAAATATTTAAGTTTTCGTGCAAAAACATAAAAACCTTCAAAACGATGTCGTGGACACCAGCTAGTTTTTAAATAAAAGCAAAAATACTCGGATCAATTAGAAATTAAAAACCAACTATTTTGTGAATTACAACTAACAACATTTTCGTTCGAGCTATAACATACATATTTTCTCGGCACAAATACTATTTATTACATTTAAATTCCTGTCCTGGGTCGCCAGATTTTTTTTCTGTTTACTTGATAACGTACCTTTTCACGGCGTTGTAAATTAATAAACTCTTCTCGGGCTTCCAGCTCTGGGACGTTTCGAAGGTCTCTGCCCTCTTTTTCAACCAACTGTTTGTGCGGTGCCGCGGAAACAGCGGAAGACAAAAGCCGACCCAGCGCGATGATGTCATCCACTCTTCTGCTCCTTACCAACGCGAAGCTGTTTCAACATTTTAATAGCCGGGTTCAACATTAAGCTGGTATCCAGTGTCCCTGCTAACTAAAGAATCAGCTGTCCTGATTTCGACAGCTACTGTTATAATACTGGATACCAGCCTGGAACCCGGCTATCGAAAACTTGAAACAGCTTCGCGTCGGTAAGGAAAGTGGATGATGACGTCATCGCGCTGGGTGGGCTTGTCTTCTGCCGTATCCATGTCTAAAGAGTATTAAATGATTAAAAACTGAAAGTTTTGCGTGTAATGGTATGAGATTTACGGGTCTATTTGTTATGTTAAATTCATACCTTTTTTTTTTAGGGAAATTGCGAATGAAGGAACTCAGAAACCTAAAAAAGCGCAAAGGGGCTGGTGTAGATAATAGTCCTACAGATGTATTAGATATTACGGGATATTTAAACTGAGTCTGGGTTCCTGTAGCTTACCAGAGGACTTAAAAAGTGCGATAGCAGGGGAAGGGTGACTAATAGGATCGAAAATTACAGGCTAATTATTTTGACATCAGTGATAGTCAAAATGATGGAGAGATTGATATGGAACTACATCAGAAATGTCTGTGAGGAAAGAAACTGGTTTTCAAATCGACAGCGTGGCCTTACGCGAGGATATTCATGTGAATCTCAGATGGCGGGCTACATACAAGATATTTCGGATGAATTGGACAGGGGGTCGGGCAGGTTGATGGTGTAGCACTAGATATTTCTAAGGCATTTGACAGGTTCCGCCATAAAATGGTTTTAAATACGTTGAAAGTAACTGAAGTGGTAGAAAAGTGACTTGCTGGGTAGAGGAAATCTTAAAAGATGGAAAGCAAAGCGTTAGAGTAGGAAATCCATTATCAAAAGAGGTGGAAGTGAATATGAGAGGACCGTGAGGAAGATATTGGGACTATTCCTACACATCATTTTAATGAAAGATTGTATTGACGGTATACAGTCAGAATTTAGATTGTTTGCAGATAACATAATGGTATATAATAGGATCAAAGTGGAAGAAGGTTGTGAAGAGCTGCGGGGTGAATATCTGAATTGGTTGGTCAACAAGGGATAAAGATAAATGGCAAGAACAGTCAGATTATTAGGAACACAGATAAAAAAAACTAAAGGTTGTTTATAAGGCGGGATCAGAATTACTTGTTGAAGGCTTGAATTGTAAATATCTTGGTATAGAGTGTGATACTAATAATAAACTCAACTGGCCAGGTGGTAGGAAAAGATTTTAAAATTCTTCATGTACTGGAGAGGATGTACCAAAGAAGTTAAAGAATTGAGTAATACGTGACCCACATTTTGAGTATCAAATTCAGGAGTTGGAGGACGTGCAAAGAAAAGCAGCTAGATTTGTTTGTGGAAATTATCACAGGATCCAATCAGTGATATGATATAGGAGCTGTAATGGGAGTCATTGGAGGACGGGAGGAGGGAGAATGTGCTGTATGTACTAGGCATATGTTGGTGATGAGGCTTGGAAGGATATTGACCGAAGAATTAGGAATGGTGACCATGATCACAAGCAGACACTCGATTTCTTGCACAAGGGAGCAGCAAACTTTACTATTTTGGGTAAGGGTATCAGTATTTGGAATAAATAACCAAGTAATGAATAATTTAAGAAAATCTGAGGTAATTTATAATTAAAATTCGTAAATCGCATGTGTAGATGAAGTATGGAATTTAACACTCAAAGTATATAATTTAAAAAAATAATAAAAAGTGCGTGATTAGATGACTATGACTAAGGGAAGTGCCACTAGAGCATGTGAATAATAATAATAATTGTAATGTATTTTAAAAATATTCTTTCATTTTGGAAAAATTTATTTTTGACATTGGTTTGGTTTTGGAAATGTGATAAATTTGAAAATGTAGTAAAGGTCTTCTTTCTATGTCACTAACCAAAAGCACCATTTTTCTATCAAAATAAATAATTTCCTCAAGAAGAAAAAATGCAAAATTTTCAGCTTAATGTTAATTTGATTCATATGTGTCGCTACGTTCGCCATGAATAATGTGCACCTTTGTTATCAAGGAATAGTTCGATTTATTTTAAGCAAGAAGCAAATCGTTTTAGCGTATTACCTCTTGAAAGCCATTCGCTGTTTATTTCACTAAGAATTTAAATTGGTGGTGATATAGCTGCCGTGTTAAAATTTTATGCCGTGAAAAGTAATCACTTCACAATTAATTTTCGATTTTGAAATTGAATCAAATCCCTTTTCGGAACGCAACATACTCATGGACATATCTAAAACAATATTAGTGAGTGGTATGTGATTTTTGCCCATACAGCTAATAACAGCATCTGTAATATCGACTCCTTGGATCTGGTTTAAGGTGGCAGTAATGCTAAAAGTTCTTCTTTTGGACATTTGGATGAAATATAGCGCACAAAAAGGCATATCTTGCGTCTTGCAAGACTTGTGTGCTGCAGTTTATATGGCTGTAGCTGATTTAATATCTTCAACTTGTTCAACTAGCCATTCTATCCGTTACTGATTAAGCATACGAAAAAGTACTTTCAAATTTGTCTAAAGGTGTCAGCTGTATTCTTAAAAGCACACCCCTTTAGATACATTTGTAAAGCAACTTTTTATGTATTCGCCATCTGTAAAAAGATTCGCCACTCTTAGCGATTTCCTGGCTCACTATGCCGGCGGCAAAGTTAACGGTATTAGCAGATTACAGCCAACAATTAAATATATTGATTGATTTTTAAAAACTTTTCTGAAGTTTTTCCAGTGATTTATTTTGCATATCACCAACGGGATACAGTAAATTACCATGCTTTATTTGATTCTATCTTTCTGCATTCAACTTCTTATTATTCGCAAGTTGTTCTTTGATATTAAGACGTGAAGGAAGTTCACAATGAATGCAAAAGACTCAATTCTTTCAATTTTGATTTCGCGACGCTTATCTGCTGTTTTTTTATATTTTATTAATATTTTATATACACTAAAAATATATTTTCAATATTAAACAAGAAAAAAATTAAATGGTACACAAAATGAATAAAATTACGATTCAATACCTGAAATACAAATATTTTAATATTTCAAACAATTATTAAATCGGGCACAACACGATTAACCGATGTGATGACGCGTCAACAGTTGACTTAAGACTGTTGTGGTATTTAATTTAATTAATTGTTGTTGTAAGTTGGCAAACGAACTTGCTTATAATTAGGTCTGGTAGCCTCCCTGGTCTCTACTACTACTATTATTATCGGTAAAGATGTATGAAAAAATATCATCACAGAGCCGCGGTTTGCCGGCCCTTGTTCTAGGTGATTTCAAAGATTTTTTAGAACTTTGCTCGAATTATGAAAATGCCCTAGGTTCAACCACCATATCTCTCACACCTCCACAACTACCGATATGCAACCACCATAGTGCACGATGTGAGACTCGAGCTACTACCACACACAAACACCAGTGGTCTGTGATAGTAGGTAGTTGTGGCTGCAAAGTTACATTTAGGAACACACACGTCTATTTTTATATATAGATGTAAGATTTCGTAATGATGTATGTTTCATGGTCTTATCGTAAGCAGACCACGTAGTGTGCCTGTGTATTTTTTAATTATGTTTAATTTAGTCTGTACATCAGACAGCATTTAACTTGACTTTGTCTGCTTTTACACATTTGCATAATTTATCTCTGTGTATTATACAAACAATAAAAGTTATTTTTGCTAAGAAATGTGTTCCTTGATGTAATCAACATTGTTTTTTTTTCTAATTTTAGCATTGTGTCCTCTGATGTGGACGTTTCTGTATTGTAGAAGTTAACCACATCATAGGAACTTTTCAGTCTTCTCTTGATTTTCAGTTAATGATTAGAGAATACTCTTACCGCAGTATCATTAAGAGCCGCCGTCTTTTGTTTAAAATTACTCTGTTACTAAGAACTCTTCTCTGAATTATTTTGCTATGCTTTGAAGCCTTTTCGATGGTATCTATGTATGTGCTTACTCGTAAGTTATTGTGTTGGCTCTGCACTTCGACTCATATTTTCTGACTTTGTCACTGAAAGACACTGGTATGTGAAGGTGTTTGTATTGGTAGAGCCAAGAAACACAGGGAATGTATATGGAACGGAAGAATTTCTTCGTTTTTAACATTCGCATTACTAAAAATAAAGTCCTATGGGATCACATTTATAAATACCCTAATTGATATTATCTACAAACATTAGAATTTAAGGAAAAAAAGCTGCTAAATAATTTTTATAGGAATTTTGTACGCCGAAACAGAAATTTGTTTCTCCCTACAATCGCAAAAAAAAAAAAGACGGTCATATTGCTATTTCAAATAGATTATATTTCCACATTCCATTTCAGTAATTTTGTTCTTTACTTTAAATTAGTTTCGTTAAGTTACATAAGAATTCATGATCAGATTGTGGCACCACGATAATGATAGAACTTCCCAGTGCAATTACCTTGCTGCCATACATCAAAAGTCGCAAGCTTGAATGGGAGCAGTTTGCATCGCGATACACCTTCTGTCACTTAAATGGTGCTCAAGAAATTACTAATAACTAATAACAAATAAATGGTTTGTTCCTTATGTTATAAAAATAATATAATGCTACGGGCTGCATTTCAACCTAATCACAATTTGACCTAATATTGCCGCTAAAACGTCAAACAATGCAAACGCAACTAAACACATGAAACTTATCGCGATTTACATTTCGGATAACAACAAAATGGACTTAATTAAGATTCCTAGTTCGCATGGCACAAATTATAATAATAAATTTCATCACACACTTTCAATATAAATTTTAACTGGATTAAAGCACGTAGAATAATGTATTTTCTGCATCGCGATGTAAACTTGATCCACACGTGAAAAATAGTACGATACAAATGTTCTCTTCATCAACAAATATTTGGTAACACCATCGTTCTATTGAGAGCTGTGAATAAATGAATAAACATTTTTAACAGGTATTTTAAATCTATAATGACTGCTCGCATTCTTGAAGACACCGCGTTACAAACACTTCAAGAAAAATAATTACAACGTGACTTACCTATGAAATATTATTCCAGGTTGTTTCTTATTTATTCTTTTTGTGCAACCATAGGCAGCACAAGATGGCATTATAAAACACTTTGAAATATCAGAACATGAAATTTTCACAGCAGGGAAGGTAATGAAAACAGACCAATGTTTTATACCTGCTAATATGGCCGCCGCGCATACGCAGACGGATCCAAAGTTTACAGGCGGTTTCGCAGTTTTAGCGACACCTTGTCTCCTCTCTTTTTCCTACGTCCATGGTTTTTAATACTAAATATTCATATCGCAGACTTTGAGAATACGGAAAAAACAATTTTTCGTAGTAAAAACGTTTGAAATTGAATTTCAGTAATAAAAAGCATTGAATTTGAATTTCCGTTTAAGGAAAAAATGTTTTTGGTTAGTTAGTCAATTAGTTTTCTTGACGTGCGCCATGAAGAACAGTTAGCACCTCAATGTACACTTAAGGTTTTCTAACAGAATTTTAAGAAGATAAAATATATTTTATACAGCTTGATAAAAAGTTGACGTGATCATTTTTTTCTGTTTTAGAAAAATATGGATAATAAATGTATTTTTATACCTTGGCTGTTATCAAAGTTATATACTTGTGTTAACATATTGGAAGACCACTGTTAACTTATAGGGGCACCATCAAAGGTTATGTGAGACATTGCGGACGCAACGTCATTAATGATACTACAAGCAGCGTTTGCCGGACCCTCTAGGGAGTTTTAAGTACAGTATGAAACCGACATTTGGCTGCATTTCTGAAGAGGGACGAAGTTAGAGTTGGTCAAACGAAATTTGACACAAATCTAATAACAATTGTCTGGGACACTGTAGTCAATGCAGTTTGTACATCAGACATAAGCAGTGAGAAACCCTCTTGGATAACTTAGCTTGACACCACCGCTTTATGGATTTATTGCCACTTATCATTAAAAAAAAATGTTCGAAGTTTCAGCAGTGTTTTCTCCTTCTTTCATCCTCTGTTCGCCAGTGTTTACTGACACGTTGATTTATCCTTTATTTGGTTTTCAGGCAGTAATCGAAAGTTGAAAATGTCTGATTGTCTGATCTCTGCAATGATAAACTCCTCCATTCTTAGTATCTCGTGTCACGGCAGCTATTTTAAATAACCCAACTTTCTGGAAATAGCGCCAACAAAAAATATTCGATTTGGAATAAAGTTTCTGACATTGTGTAAAATCCGACTAAAGAAATGTTATGTAAACCTGAAGTGACGATCTTCTGATTGTCTTTTTTCACTGTCCCATATTTTTCAGCAGCTAAATTGCCAAAATTACAGAAAATATGAACTGATATCTTAATTGTAATTTATACTCCTTTGTTACAAATAAATAAATAAAAATCTCTGGAATCAGGATTGTTAGAAAACATGAAAATATAACTCGAAGGAATTTTTTAAAACTTGTAAACCATTTATTTTTTAGTTACATTATCTCATTTGATAAAAAAAAAATTCGTGAGGTTTTTTTAGCATTTTTGTTTTATATGTTTAAATATATACAAAAAAATTAATAAATAAATTCAAGAAGTCTGTTTATCATTTTTTATTTATTTTTGTGATTAAAATCGAGTGTTGTTAATGACTTCTTTAACCTCTTGTGCGGTGTTAAATTTTAGTCTACGGAGTTTATACTGCTATACACGACTAACTAATGAATGTTACATTGAAGACATTAATGCACTTTTGATAGCAACTTTGATTTTCTAGCAGCAATATTAGCGGCTAGATTGAAATGCAGCTTGGACCAGACTTTTTATTACAGTATAATGCACAAAGAATTGAGATTTCATTAGAAGTTTAAGCTGCTTTTATGAGCGTCATGTTCTGAAATGAAATGGCATGTCTCTATGTAAAATACAATCCAAATATAATGGCTGGACTCCTTGACTTCGCTTTCTGGTATCAATATTTTTAATATCTAGATAAAACGTTGTCTGCTCTCTGTTTGCGATGAACCATTTCTCGGATTTTCTTACATATTTGATCCGCAACCCGAAGGTTGGTTGAAACCTCCCGAAGGAGGCATACTAAGCCATTTTGTCAGAGGTAGGACGGCCAGCTCCTTTCCTCGGGGACCTACAGTTTAACGTAGAATCCGAGCCATGTAACGACCTCATATGGTCAAATACAACTTACCTGCGCCCACCGGGATTTGAACACGGAACCGGAGCAGCGAAATTTTGAAGGCAAGTGCCTTAACCACTGAGTTAACAGACCTACCAGTAGAGAAACACAATGACGAGAAAATATTCCTGCATACTCAGGCGATCGGCATACATTGATTTCTCATAATCAGAATTTTGCAGGATGAAAAGACTTTCACAACATTTCACTAATGCAGAAATTAGAAATGAATATAAGCATGGCTAGCCTGGTGAGACAGCGGTAACGCACTGGCCTTGCATTCGAGAGGACGCGGGTTTGAACATCCATCCGGCCATCCAGATTTGGTTTTTCCATGGTTTCCTCAGGTCACTCCAGGTGAATTCCGGGATGGTTCATTCAAAAGGCCATGGCCGAATTCCTCCCCGTTCCTTAATGACTTCGACGTCGCGTAAAGCCATAAACCACAATATATATGAAGCATTTTTACGATATTTGAGCAACCACATCTGAATAGACGGGATCTTCGCACATAACGCAAAAGGAATTTTTGATGTGTTTTTTAAATATACAGGGTTGTTGCTTGACGTTCATATGTTTTACAAAATTAAGATCAAGGTAACTAGTAACGTATGTAATTTTCTGTTCTTACGTATCGTTCTTCTTAGAATGCGTGTGTGTTAGTGTTTTCGAGACCTCATTGCATGGCGGTGTGTTGCTGTATGGATGCCAGTCCGCTTTTTTAAAAGGTTTCTCTCTTTTCGAATACAATAATTAAGTTACTCTCTAGGAAAAATACTGTTACGCTTAAAAAATGTATGTTCTTCAGATGTCGTTTGGTTGCGTACTTTTTCAAAGCCAAGGCTTGGATTTTGTCGAGTCTGGGTAAACCAACCCTCAACGCAGTGCTGGCAGACACTTGGCTTTGAATATCCGTAGATGGCCGCTAAAATTTCCGTAGATTGGTTACAAAAATCCGGAGACTCGCTAATTAAAAGACTGAAACAATAATTATTGAAGAACGAGTCAAAATTAATAATACTACCAGGTCTTTAAAATTCAAAATAAAATACTACATTGAAAGGAAGAAATATCTCTGAATATGGCGTCACTTTCATCACTGCTGCTGCTGTGCCTACTCCTTTTTATGGGGGGGGGGGGGCATACATTTTCTTTGTTTACATTAAATTTAGCATATGTTCTCTAACAAGAAATGTTAAAAAGCAGTTCCAACGAGCGTGTAACCGTCCATAAAGAGTGGGCCGATAGTTCTGTAACAGAATATGAGCTTTATTTCATTTCAATCGTTGGTTCACACGAGCGGTTGCAAGGAAACGATTCACAATTATTAAGAATTCTGTAATGCATTGACACTATACACTCAAAGTTTAACAAAACACGAATATAAGGAAAAATCAATAAATAATAAAAAGTAGCAAAAATTCGTAGATATTTTAACAAAATCCGAAAATCCTAACTTTTTATAAAAATCCGCAGATCTACGGATAAATCCGGAGAATAGGCAGCACTGCCTCAACGGAATGACTCCAGGGTCAGCAAAGTTTTCAGGTCTGCTGCGCTTTTGCCATACGCCATAGATTCCTTACAATGGAGTTTAAATGATTGTTCGAATCTTTATCTTATATGCAATTTTTTGCATTAGATTTCCTTTTCCATCAGTCATTAATGTGTAAAATCTATTTTCTGCTTCTTGAAAAACCTATGAATAATTTGTATAGGGTCCGTATAATTTTTTAAATTGTCTTTTCAACTTGACCATTTTACAGTTTGGCAACACTTGAAACTTTTTAGGAGTAACTAAAGTGGGGTATAATGCCAAATGCATCACTTAATGGTCAACGCAGCACTTGCAGCTGCGAGCGATTGATACTGCAGCATTCGCGAAGGAGACACCAAGAAAGAAAATGTATATCTAGGTAGCCAAACAAAAACATGAACTTGTTGTCTGCTTGCGCGTAGTGTGAAGGGAATGCCGAATTCCAAAACACACACCGGGTTGCTCACGAGATGTTGAAACTCCAACACACAACATCCGACTACTCAAACTCCTGCAGTTAAGCATCACAACGAGGTGCCTCACATAAGCGGTCTGCGATTTAATATGTTAAGATCAGTAATAATGTCCAAGGTTCCAAATGATGGATTATATTAAGGTTCTAGAAAGGCTAAACAAGGATGGAGAAAATGGCAAAAACTTGAGACTAGTGGTGAAAATTCAGTAAGTTAGAGAAGATATGATACGTCAAGAATACTTGTTATTATTACGAATAACTTTTATATTTCTGTCCTTAAAATAATTTTTCTAGCTTTATATGCTGGAGATGTTTTCCACTTTCTTCTTAGTTTTAACTTAGTTAGTCTCAGACGGTATGTGATAGGTTTAGATTTATTCGAATCAGTGAAATAAGAAATTGTGGACATCTGCCTACCGAGATTCAAAGCTCGCTCTCGAATATTTTAACATCGATCGCAAATCCTTATGGGTAATAAGTGGAGCTATCAGCGAGAGTAATAATGAAACGAATGGTCACAAATTTAATATTCGATTTTTAACCGACTTCAAAAAGGTTCTCAATTCGTCTGTATTTTTTTTTTTATTTTGAACCGATTTAAATGATTTTTTTTTTAGTGGATGGGGTATACCTCCAAAGTGGTACCATATGAAATTCATGGAAAAAACCACCTCTTTTACCCCTTTACACTCCTTAATTTTTATACAAACCCACATTTTTTATCCGATTTCGATGGAACTTTGGACATGTATGGAGAAAAATACTGCCAACTTTTTGTTTGAAAAAACTGAACCTCTCTCTCTCTATCCACCTCCCTTAATTTTTGTCAATGTTCCTTATACAAAACTACAATCGACACCGATCTCCAAAGAGTTGGCAAATATATGAAATTTTTCATGGAGAAGGTTTATGACAAAAAAAAAAAAAAAAAAAAAAAAAAAAAAAAAAACCACACCATCTACCCCTTTACACCTCTTCATTTTATACAAACCTATATTTCTTATCTGATTTTGATTGAAATTTGCACATGTATACTTTAAAATAAAGAGAAAAATCCTGTCAACATTTGGTCTGCCAAAGCCCAACCCCTCTTCCTCCTTCCACCCCCTTAATTTTTGTCAATGTTCTTTATACAAAGCTACAGTCGACACCGTTTGACCGATTACCATGAAAGTTGGCGCTTATATGTATTTTTTCACGAAGAAGACTTCTGATCAAAAAATCCAAAAACCACACCTCTCCCCATTAAACCACTTAATTTTTATACAAACTCGCAGTTTTTATCCGGTTTAGATAGAACTTAGCACGCTTTTACTATAAAACAAAGAGAAAAAAAATGTCAACCTTTGGTTTGCAAAAACTAAGCCCGTCTCCCTGTTTGCACCCGCTTGATTTTTGTCAACCATCTTTTTAAAACGCCACAGTCGACACCATTTGACAGATCTTTATGAAAATTGGCACATATATGTAATATTACTTTTTTTATGGAGAAGATTTCTGACCAAAAAATCCAAAACTTCCGTAGCTCCCCTTTTACACCCCTTAATTTTTGTATAAACCCACATTTTAATCCGATTTCGGTGGAGCTTCGCATGCGTATACTTTCAAAAAAAGAGAAAAAGGAAAATACTGTCGACATTACTTTCTCAAAAACGCAAACCCTATCCCCTTTTCTACCCCTTTAATTACTGTCAATGTTCTTTATATAAAGCTACAGTTTCTCTCTGATTTTGAAGGAAGTATGCACATGTATACTTCAATACAAACAGAAAAATAGTGTCTACATTTGGTTTAGAGAAAACAAACCCCTCTCCCCCTTTCCATCCCCTTAATCTACACAAAGCTACAGTTTCTATCCGATATTGAAGGAAATTTGCACACGTGTACTTTAAAACATTCAGAACTGTTGTGTTTAAATTTGGTTGCAGAAGCCCAAACCCTCTTCCCTTCTACCCTCACCCCTCCTAATTTCCAATGTTATTTATAGAAACCCACAGTTTTTTTTACTAGATTTCGATGGAACACTGTATATGTATACTTAAGAAACAAAGAGAAACATAGTCTCTACAATCTGTTTACAAAACCCAACCGCTCACTCTCTTATCCCATTTAATTTTTGCAAATGTTCTTTACACAAAACTACAATTTTTATCTCGTTTCGATGGAACTTTGCACATGTATACTTTAAAACAAAGAGAAAAATACTGTCCACATTAGCTTTACAAAAACAAAACTACTCTTCCCTCTACACCCCTTAACTGTTTTTTATACATACCTACAGTTTTTATCTGATATCAATAGAAATTTACACACGTATACTTTAAACCAATACATTTGGTATACAAAAGCCCAATCCCTCTTCCCCTTTACCCTCACCCCTTTTAATTTCCAATGTTCTTTACAAAAATCCACAGTTTTAAAGCCCATAAAAATCAATTAAGCTATTTTTAAGTCATGGCAGAATATTCTTCTAATAAATGTGCCCTAATGTCTCAACATGTTCCTCAGATTTTAACTTGGATCACAATCTATCACGTTGTGAAAACCAATTTAAAAATCTATATTTTCTGTGTGATGACGGAACAAACAGATATATACCACAGACAGATTTGTGTATGTAGTATGTATTAATGCCCGGATGTTACATGTTTCGATTATCGAGCAGCAGCTTTAACAGATGTTATAATTAGGTCGAAACACAGCCTGGACCAAAATGTATACTAACATTCCATAACACAGCATCCAATTCACCCTGTTCTGGAAGTTATTGGGGTATGTAAGGACGGATTTTTTTTTGAAAGCAAGCACTATAACCACGAAGCTACCAGGAAGTTCGCAAAATGAGAACTGCTGCGGCATATTTAAAAAACAAAACAAACTATATTAACACTAAAATTTTAAAAATAAAATAATTGTATTAAAAAAAAAATCGCCTTCAAAAAAATTACAATAAATTTTTTAAAATAACTTTATTCCTTGCTTAGAAGAAAATAAATCTAAGTGGACAATATTTTACATTACTGTTATTGTATCTTTTACATTAATTAGTTATTTTTGGAGCAAGAAAAACAAAAAGATAAAAACAATAATGAATAACAATAATACATAAAAATCATGTTACTACTTACCTTTTACTGCATGATGCAGCCTAGCAACTGACACTGTAGCGCGAGAGATATGCCTGGCCGAGCCACAAATTAAAATACTGTGTAATTTGTTTCCCTAAACTGTCTCCCGTAATAACAATATCTGCCTCATTACATGCTGTTAAATATTCGGAATTTTCGTTCGTACTCCCCCCGTTCGCCTCGAACACCAGTAATTCGATCTTCGCGATGTGACAGCTGGCACCGACTCCAAAAATAACTAATTAATATAAAAATTTCAATAACAGTAATGTAAAATATTGTTTATTTAGATTTACTTTCTTCTAAGCAAGTTATAAAGTTATTTTAAAATTTTTATTATGCTTTTTTTGGAAGGCGGTTTATATTTTTTTTAAACCATTATTTTATTTAACATTCGATTGTGAAATTCCGTCTTGCGACTTTCAGAAGAAAGGTGATATGATCTTGTCAGCCTCTATATTTTATTTACCGAGCTTTCTTTATTTTCGAGATACCTGCAGTCTTTTTGTGCGCGTCCGGGGCGGCTGCCGGGGCTGCCGGTCGAGATTCGGCTGGCGGGCCGTCACCGCGGTGTTTGGTTACCCCACAGACCCACTCCCTCAGTCAATATTAGCCCTTGTAAGTGGATGGATTCATCAGCAGTATGGCCAGCCGATCAGGTTTCTGGCCGATCCATCTCGATAGCTCTCCATTAGGCCAGTTCTTGTTTGTCAGCCAGCTGCATTCTTCTCTCTGTCCGCGGGCTTCCTCTCGGAGCAGCGTCATTACGGGATTAATTCCTAACACTGTACCAGTCTGCGTGTTGCTCATGAAAGTAGTGAATACTATGTTCTCACTAATACGTTGCACTCACGAATGTTCACACTTCGTCGATGTTTTACACGTTCTCTTCTGCACATGATTCGCCAGTCACTGAAATGTCATCACAGTCATTAAAATGGCAAAAAAAAAATATTTTAATTTTAAAAATGTAAACAGCTCTTTAAATGCTTGTTCTGAAGTTTGGTTGGTCTTGCGAAACTTCTGAAATAATTTCAAAGAAACTACTTGACTTCACAGTATAGGTGCAGGTCGTAGTCAAACCTAAGTGCAGGTTATGTTTACAGCAAGGTGTCCATTAATGACGTGAGGTGTTTTTCCGGAATTCTTGACCTTCCCCCCCCTCCCCTCTGGTGAGACTTGGTGAGATCTAGCCGGACCCCCCCACCCTAAAATGACGTGAGATTTTCTTGGGACCCCCCCCCCTCCGATAATCGACATCGCAGCTTTATTTTTTTCGCTCTCCCTGTTCTGTGGGCGGTTATACCCCCTGTAAAGAAGTCTGTTTCTAGACCTAATACCCCCTCGAAAGTCGACATCTGCGCCAGTTGTAGACACTGTTTTTAGCTCTATTGTCCTTCAAGAATTTCAGAACCTCACGTGAGATTTCTGTCGACCCTCGCTCCCCATTGATGAGGTTTCGCCGAAACCCCCCCTCCCCTCCCCAGAATTTCATCTCACGTAATTAATGGACGCCCCCTTAGCTGGATGAGCTTCTGTGTTGAGGGGAGCCAGTCAGGGCCTGCACGTCCCCTTGGCCTTCTTTGCTCGCTGATGCTACTCCTTGTCGAAGCTCTGATGGTAGAACGCGAGTCCGAGTCCCCGTCCTGCATCCAGATTTTGGTTTTCCATGTTTTCCCCAAATCACTCCAAGCGAATGCCGGGATGTTGCCTTCAAAAGGCCATGGCCGAATTCTTTTCCATTACTTGCCGCAGTCCTTTCCCGGCTCTAAAGAAGTAGACATCGACGAAGCGTAAAGCCAGAAAAAAATTGAACCTTTACTGATATATCTTCCCACCTATCGGGCAATATACGGATGTCGAATTCCTACCTCTTTCTCTAGTAACTAGAAGCTCTATTAGAACCTTCACGAATATCTCAGTCGCAAATAACTGCAGAGAATGAGCAGTGTTGATCCTTCTACTGCTGTAAATAATTGATCAACAAATATTATCTTTGAGGCCACCAAAATAATATGAAAGTGCTGTGGACGACTGTTAACATGAATTTTATCACAATACTATATTTTATGTAGTGAAAATATTACTCTCGGGATACGATTTTTAAGACCTTCTATAATATTTGATGTTCCCGTATTTCATTGATGCTTCAGTAAAAGTGCAAGAACCTTTTTTTTTTTTGGGAGGAGGGGGGTTAGTTTTCTGTCCTTTTAGACTAGACGTTCCAAACCTGGGGGGCGGAAGGACGTGGCAGAGGTCGGGGGGAGGAGACTGTGTCTGCTTCGCCACCTCTTAGAGTTGGAAAGCTTTATTCTAACACCACATACTTAGTTTCCTCAGACATGTATCATTAGTACTGAAAAGTGCGCATTTACCTTATTAATAATAAAATTGTGGCAGGGTGAGGGAGGGGGGGGGGGGTTAGGGCGTGGAAGAATTCTTTTGAGGGATGGAGAACGTAGCACGAAAAACGTTGGGAACCACTGGTGTAGACTAAGTAATTACAGAACTGAGACGGGATTAGCTATCCGTATTGGATTAATGACAAGTTAAATAAAGAATGGGGTGAAGAATAGAAACGCACATCAGTCACTTCCCGAAATTGTTAAGTTGACCATACACGATCTCTCCATTTGGATATCATCCGCATTGATGACATCCAAAAGCGTAACGCTCCAGTCATCCACAACAATGAAAAACTAGGCAAAGCAAACACCAAAAAAGTTGTCGGTTTGTTATACAAAAATCTAGTTATGCCAAGTACTAAATAAAATGAGCCTGAATTAATTTTAAAGGATATTTAAACTTATCGAATACTAAATAGAAATGCTAATAATTAAAAAAAAATATAAAAAACTGTGAAATGACGAAAAATAAGCTCAGTTATATTATAAAAACTTATAGAAATTCTAAAAAATGATTGTAAAACAGATTTATTAAATTTAAGTAGTTTAGCAGGCCGAAAATAATTACAGGCACGTCACATGTTGTAAAACAACACATTTAAACAAGTAGGCTCATATAAAATTGATCTTATTCTACTACGTTCTTTTTGAAAATAAGACCGCAAAGAATTTTTATTAACATGGTTTCTCTGTTTGCATTTATGTCTTGATATAATACTAGCAACTGATCTATAGTCATATTTGTTTTTATTTTGTCATGGTAGTCAGGATTAGAGATGTGCCACAGGCGTAAGTCTTTTTTTTTTTTTTAAATGGGAAAATAATATCGTCCTAATTGTTCCTTAATAATATTTAAAACTGTATTATTTTCAATGCTACATTCAAAACAACATTTAACTAGCAGCAAAACAAATATTTCTATACCAGATTCAAAACAAAAAAGAAATGGCACTGGATGTTGTCTGCTTAGTGGTCAACAGAATAAGTGTTTGGACGGCGGTTTCACCATCCATGAGCCGACTGGAGTGATGGCTTGATGTCGCTTCACGTGATTTTTCCCCACACACCGTCAGTCGGCTCGATGGCATCATGGACAAAACTGATGGATATTGGACTGATCGGATATCCAAATAATCCTGTCAGTCCACGTCATCCACATCTATATCCCCACAAACGACACGATAGTGGAATGACATCGCTCCATTTGGATGGATGGAGCCTTTAAACCACATAGTTGAAGGACATTCCGTGCACCAGGAAATTCTGTACCATTATGGACTCAGACTACGGACTCCTAGTGGCAGTCTAATTGCATTGCGAGTGTGGGTAGGAGGAGTTGCTGACAATATCTTCATCCGGTATGCATACAGAAAAGATGTTTCCGACAGCCTCATCAAGAATTTAGTTCTGATGCGACAGCAACTACCAACAAATGAGGAAAATCTGCCAGCAACAAATAAGTACAAAATCTTGTGCCTATGTACGCGTTTGTGCGACACAAATTAAATTAAAACTAGGTGACCCGTACAAAAATTTCGCTAATCAAATACGATGAATAGTGAGGTTGAATGCTTGTAATATAATGAAAAGTAGAACCGCACTTTTGTAGCAAATATTTATTTGTTTAATGTAATATGTACGCATCAAAATACTTACAACATATTAAGAAACACTTATGAAACTTTAAAACACACTGTATGTACGACAAACTGTCACTGACCTTAACAGAATACAACAAACCTGAACAAAATGCACACAGCATTTCAGCATCTCTGTGATAAGTGTTGCTGTGCAAATAAAATGTCTACATTGGAATTCTGTATCAAAGCAAAAATGTTTCCGTAACAGAAAAAATAACCGAAAAGCCACCTATTGTATAAAAACAGTTTATTGACATCTCTGTGATATCCGCTGCTACAATCTTGGGACTTGGCTCTGTACTGTCTCATACGCGCGACCTCTTTAAGCATCATATTCCGAAAAATTCTTTCTTAATTTATCGATTTCAGTTAGATACCGAAGGAGATAGATGGCTCGTAATAAAAATAATTAAAAAAAACACGTTGTAGAAATAATATTAATGCTTTAGTCCTTTAAGGGTCAAATTACAAAAAAAAAAAAATCTGGTGTCACCAAAGCGGAAACATTCGTCTTGAAAATAATACCTTATTTATCGATTTCGGTTAGGCATCAAGCGAGGTAAAAGAAAAAAAAGTTTTAGAACCCCTTAAGGGTTGAAATTGGAGAAGGTTCTTTCTTAAAATATGATGTGACCAAAACGGATACTTTTAATCTTTAAAACGATACCTCATTTATCGATTTCGGTTAGATATCAAGGGAAATAAATTGCTCATGACAGAAAAATGCGTTGTAGGAATATTAATACTTCTGCCCTTTAAGGGTCGAATTTCGAAAAATTCCTTTCTTAAAATATGGTGTAATGAAACCGAAGACCTTACGAAGACCTCAGTCTTTAAAATGATACCTCGTTTATCAACTTGTTTAATTATCAAGGTAGATAAATGACTCGAGGCACAGAAAACGCATTTTAGAAATACTGGTATTTTTGCCTTTTAAGGGTTCAATTAAGAAAAATCCCTTTCTTAAATATGATGTGACCACAGCGGAGACCTTATTCTTAAGAATGATGCCTCATTTATCTATTTTGGTTAGATATTAATGGAGATAAATGGCACGTGACACAAAAATGCATTGTAAAACCATTGATACTTTTACCCTTTAAGGGTTGAATTTTTTTTAAAAACTTCTTTCTTAAAATACGAGATCACCAAAGCTGAAACATGACTCTTCATAATCCTCCTTTATTTATCGATTTCAGTTAGATATCGATGGAGATAACGGCTCCAGACACAAAAATCATTTTAGAAATATTGACATTTTTGCCCCTTTAAGGGCCAAATTACGAAAAATTCCGTTCTTAAAATATAATGTGACCACGGCGGTGACCTTAATCTTTAATATGATACCTCACTTATCTATTTCGGTTAAATATCAAGGGAAATAAATGGTTCGTGATACAAAACGGGTTGCAGAAATATACTTTTGCTCTTTAAGGGTCGAATTCTGAAAATTCCTGTCTTAATGTATGATGTCACAAAAGTGAAGATCTTAATCTTTAAAATGATACTTCATTAAACGATTTTAGATTGGTATCCAGGGAGAAAAATGATTCGTAACACAAAAAACAACATTTTAGAAATATTGACATTTTTACTCTTTAAGGGTTGAATTCCAAAAACTTCCTTTCTTAAAATAATAAAGTGGATACAATAATCTATAAAATGAAACCTCGTTCATTGATTTCGGTTAAGTATGAAGGTAGAAAAACACCTTATAGAAATAGTATATATGATTGTGAAAAGGTTAATTAGTTGAAACATAGATATTTTGTTATGTGTTATGTAAACTTGTTAATGGCTTAACGGCCTGAATGGCTAAAAGCCAAATAATAATAATAATAATAAAAAATAATAATAAAAAAATGGCCTTTACGTGACGCCCGGCAGATGTGAAATATCGAAATTGATGAATTATTGAAAGAATTATGATTATAGAAAACCAATAAATAAATGTGGTGTAAGAGAGAGAGAGAGAGAGAGAAAGAGAGAGAGATGCGACTCGTCCATATATCTATGCACACACGGAGAGAAAGGAGTTAATTCACGTGCATGTATATATCTTGCGTTTTGTGTATGCATGCGCAGGAAATAAACCACTTGTCAGCATCAGCACATACATTTCTAACCTCAAATGAGCTAATGAAATAGAATGCTAATAATATATTAACAGATGATTTGCTAATCTTTGGTTTGAATCAATACATTGTGTTTCGTATTGTGCGTGATGGTGAGCTGTATCGGTCTGGCCTTGCATTACTGAGGACGCAGGTTCGAATCCCCGACCTGGCCTCCAGATTTGGGTTTTCCATGGTTCCCCAAATCACTCCAGGCGAACGCCGGGATGCTTCCTTCAGAAGACCATGGCCGAACTACTTCCTGTTTCTTGTTCCCGGTCCTTTCCCGCCGCTAATGACCTCGACGTCGACGAGACGTAAAATCATAATGGGGCGTCCTTTAATTACGTGATCACAAGTGTGGGGGGGCAACGAAATTTCATCAAAGGGGGAGAGGGGTCCACAGAAAGCTCCGTCAACATTTCAACATTCACTGGCAGTAGAACTATAGCTCATTAAGTTCATAGAGGCGGCTCAAGGTGAATCTGCTACAGCCCCAGTCCGCTGTCTTTACCCCTGCAACCCGCTTACTTATAACAGCAGTCTGTTCGGTGGGTAGGCAACAGGAAAGGGGAGGGGAGGAGGAAAGTGAAAATGGGATGCGGAGCAAGGGGAACATGACCTTGAACCGCCAGTTGAGTGTGAACAGAGCATTAAAAAAAATAGGGTCTCCAGAGTAACGCCCTCCAGATCTCGCTCGTCGACGCTCACTGAGGGGGGAATCACACAAGATCTCACCAAGGGAAAAAAGGGGGGGTTCCAGGTGGACGAAAAAACTACTCACGTAATTAATGGACGTTCCCTAAGCTAAAAAACATGTTTATTAGACATTTTACTGTAGCCTCCATTTTGATCATCTTTAATTGTTTTGTTAGTGATGATCAAATGGCCAATAAGTGTCATTCATATTTAAACTCAATAATACTGTAAGCACTTCTGACAATGTTCTTTTGAAAACAAAAGGGTGTAGTGAGCATATGAGTCGGTCTTACCCCCAAGGCGAGCCAATAGATGTTTCACTGGGGATCACTGTGGAGGAAAGCGCCCCCGGCCTCTCATGGACGAAACATCACAGCCTCTGTAGTGGCTTCAGAATAAAGTAGGATGCGAATATCTCGGAGTCGTAATGAGCGATCATAGCAGGTCTAACGTCCTTTATTACACTCTAATAATCACGTATGAAATTTTTAATATCGGCCTTAAATATATTTCAGTATGATTCAAAACAGTTTGCCTATGTTGAGGGATACTTTGTGCGTTTGGATCAGTGTTTCCCAACCTTTTTTGGGTCATGTCCCACTTTTAATATTTTTTTTGCCCCCCATACCTAATTTTTAATTAAAAAAATATTTTGCTAACATCAAACGAAACTATACCTAATAATTATTTACAGCACTGTTTTAAGAATTTGCATTTTTGCTATATTTTGTATCTATATCTAGCATTGCATTTAAATAAACCGAAGAGAAAGCGGTAAAGTCGTATCAAGTCAATTTCTAAATTGCCCCCCTAAAAAAACCAAATTGCCCCCCTGTGGGGCGTGGGCCCCACGTTGGAAACACTGGTTTGGATACAATTACTACGAGATAATTCTTATAAATTTTATTACAAACGCAGTTGGAAATGTATTCTTCTCGCAATTACTTTGGCTGTTATACTCGCTGCTAAAAAACTAGTATTTTCTCTTTATGGTTCTTATTTCAGAAATATATGCTGTACACTTTTCCAAAAAAAGTTTGTGCTTAGGATCGTTTATATCAGTGGCGGCTCGTGGTTTTGATGCTGGGGAAGGCTGCGAATCTTTTACCCCTACGGTCAAAGTCTCGATGGGAAGAATCCTACCAATTTTTTTTTTTTTTTTTTTTTTTTTTTGCCCCCTATAATTCCGTCTAAAAATAGTATTTTTGGCAGCTGCTTTCACTGTAGGCCTCCTCCCTTTGTTTTCCGTCATCAACTACTTAAAATAATAAACAAACAAAAAGGAAAACAGAAACAAAAGGAAACACATGCTACCTGCAAGAAAAGATTTATACAAATAAGTATTTTTAAATGTGTTTTTTATGAAATTTCAGGTACATTTGTCAATGACAAATTCATGAGAGGAATATCGAACTTTTATGTGACTTCGTTTGGTAAATTACATAGTTACATAAAAGAAATTACCACCACGAAGAAGTGGGGAGGTGACGGGAGAGATGGAGCCATGGACTTGGTGAGGACGTTTTTCAGGTAGGGCTGAAGACAAGCAACCAGCGGCATAAAGCGGAAGGCAGACCCAAACGAGACGAATTCTTGTAGCGGCCCGAGATGCTTTGGGCCTGATGGCGTAAATGAAAATGATGAATGACATAAATGAATTTTCTCCTTTTCATCTAATAATGCACGTTTTGCTTACTTAAATAATTTGCTTATAAATGAAATCAGCTCGTCTCCCCTTCTGCGCTGCGAAATGGTCTATGACCATTTCATTGAAATTTGGTCGACTCAGAAGTTCTTTTTCAAGAGAACACATCGCAAGCGCACAAAGTCTGTCCTCGTTCATAGTATTTCGCACGAATGTTTTCACTCGTTTCAGTGTAGAGAAGCATCGTTCTGCCTCTCCAGTCGTCATTGGGAATGTTACTATTATCTGCAGAAGTTTAACGCTCTCAGGGAACGCTTGTGCCAAGTTGTTTTCATAAAGAAAGTTCAATAAGGTCAAAGCACCTGTTGCTTTCATGAAATCTTTTCGGCTGTACAACACATTTAGTTCACAACGTAACTCTGGAGATTTTAATTTAAACAAATTAACAGCTGTTTTTAGTTCTTGTTCTGGGAAAACAATGTGGTGTTTAGAAAACAATGACGGTTCAAACAACCGTGCAACTGACAAGTGTTCACTAAATCGGAATCTGTCACTGACCTGCGTTATGATACGATCACAGACGTCTAGTGCACACACCTTCCGTGATTCCGTGAAACGTCCACGTTTTGCAGCTGGTTCTTCCTGCTCCCAGTGGTTGTCAAGTTCAAGTGAGGCCCTAATACGTTGAACAGCTGCTGCAAAGTGAGACACATATTCCATTGTCTTCACTGCATCAATATTCCTTTGCTGGAGTTCATTGAATAGAATGTCACAATGAGGCATGACTTTGTTAAAAAACTGTAACCAAAAGAGGAAGTCATCGTCTTGCAGGAAACCCTTCAGTCCCAAAGCTCTGTTTATTGTCCTGTAATCATTACCATCTTCGTCAATAATTTTTTCCATACACTCAAGAATTTCATTTCTGTATTTATATACAGTGGTTACGCACCGCGATTTGAAATTCCATCTGATGGACTGAGGACAGGTAGGAATACGTTTCTTCATTATCTCGTCAAGAAACGCTGTGCGTTTAGGAGACTGAGAAAAAAAAGTAGAAATTCCTTCCAAGTTGCTAAAAAAGATCCGCACTTGTTTATTGCCTGTTACACAACGTTCGACAATTAAATTTAACTGATGTGCATAGCAGTGAATAAAGTGAGCATTCTTATACACCTCTTTGATTTTAACTTGAACCCCACCCTTGTTGCCGCTCATGACAGGAGCACCGTCGTAACACTGAGCTGTTAATTTTTCGGGTGTCTCATTTACTTTCATTTTCTGTAGTTCGCCGAGAATGACATCACTTACACCAGCTGCACAGCGACTCTTTGGTTGTATGAAGGAAATAAATCTTTCATATATTTTACCGAGTAACTCATATCGAATTATCAGAACCAGTTGTGACAAATTTGAACAGTCAGTGGTTTCATCAACTTCGATTGCTAGGTAATTTGTCTTTGACAGTTCACTCCTGATAAGATTGAGACATACCTCATAAATCGATTCCAGCAATTCATTCTGAATTGTTTTGGACAGGCCCATGAAAACACGATTTTCTGATTTCTCAATGTGCTGCTTCAAGATGCTGTCCAGTTCTGACATTAGATCAACTAATCCTCGAAAAATCCCTGGATTCTTGGAATTATCCGTTTCGTTATGTCCCCTCAAAGCAAGCTCGAATTTGCCACAAAATTTTATGCAGTCAACCAGTTTACTCAGTATGTATCGATTTTTTGATACATTTTCATTGTATGTCTTTATGCTAAGGCGGTAGGCACTATCTAGCTGGCACATAATGTCAACTTTCCCTAACAAAGAAAACTCAATGATTCCATTCAAATGTTTTTCACTGGAATTATGTTTTTTCACTTTCGCGTGAAAATTCTTCAAGTCTGTAATTCCATTTTCTGTCCATGCGTTGTCATTACAATTCGTAACAAGACATGAGAAACAGAAAAATGCATTCTTCACTTCACAACCACACAACCACTCAGCAGCATCATCATACATTGCTCTGCTAAAATTGCGAACATACCCTTTCCTGGATTTGCAATGTTTTTGTTCTTGACTGATGTTAAGATCAGGTCTCGGCGCACCAAGATTCTTCGCTTTTACCCTAACCTCATGTTCCAAATTTTTTCCCAGTAAATTGCAAACCGAATTCATAATTGCACTTTCAGAACGCCAGAAAGCTGCAACTATTCTCAAAAACGAAAATATAACTCACAAGAGTTCAGGCTCCACAGCACAACACACAAAAACAAACTTCCAAATAACACTTCCTCGTGCAAATTATTTAGCAACTTAGACAATGAAACGTTTGTGCGCCTATTGCATTAATTGTTCAAAAAATTCTCGCTAGGTGGTGAAAGCTATGCTACTGTATTCTTTTACATTGTCAAAACATTAATATTTAACGTCGCTTAGTCAAGGATGAAGGCATAAACTGGAGATAAAGACACAGGGATTCGAGAGTAGAAGTTCAACCACACTGCAGACTTCCCTACGCTGTAACTAACGTTTCAAGAAAATAATGGTTGGGTTGGTACCGCACCATTAGGCTACGCTCTGAGAGCCTAAAATGAGACCATAATAAGAGCAATTCTCCGTACAAGCCACGCTCACAATCCTCTGCGAGGTACAGTCTTATGAGATTCCGAAGATGGAGCCTTAAAAATACTACCCATTTGAGAAACATTCATTTATATTAACAGTCCTAAAAATATTACTGTCACTGCTTTTAACGTGTGTCTAAAATTCTGGAAATACTTCCTGTTATTTTAAATTCTGTATTACTCTATTTAAAAACATATTTTAATATATCTCTTGGGGCCGCTACTGGTTTTTATATATATATATATACTTTTTTACTTAGTCATGAATTGAAAGAGACAAATTATTTATTAAATTTGTAAATATGGCATTAAATTGTTTCTAAATTGAATAATTTACCTCCTGGCGTCCAGAATGATTCCTCCACTATATTTACAAATTGTATGAGAGACTTATTCTGCATCACATTGTGGGCACTGAGACCTATCACAAGCAGCAGGATTCAGATGTACCAGACAAAAACTATAACTCTCAGAAAACATAGAAGAATGTTGCGGAAATAATAATAATAATAAATTTACGGGTATTTGCTTTAGTCGGCTTATGCTCTGCCTACGATACTGTGGGATATGAATATAATTATCAAACCCTTACTTGAAAATAATCAAATTCCCGACACACTTTCAGGAAAACGAATCATCTTGACATCCGTTATTTTTAATATTATTATTATTACCTAGCAAATGGACCATATCTGATCATGCAATGCCTTTATTCTCATCATGGCTGGTAATTAAGAATTTGCCAAATGTTTTCTCTGCATAATTAGATCCAGGGATTGTCGTTTCTTGGAACAATCGGGGGAGCTTAAGTTTTGCCTTTTCAGCGGTTCGTGTAACTTGTGTTTCCTGTGATATGTGTATCGCTATTTAAGAAATGTGATCTTCCAGCAATTCCTACAAAATTATTGCCATAATACATTCATTAAGTCTGTTTTTTGTAGCATTTCATAGTTTAAAAAAAATCCATAAATTTTAGTGCTGAATAAATATTGAACTGGTTTGCAGTAGCAAGTCGCTAATGAAAGCAACATATAAAAGCTTTAAAAAACTTAATTTTTCTCATGGTGTCTGCTGTAATCACCAATGCCAATTTTCATTTCAACCTAGGCTAAATTTCAGTTTAACTAAAACTTTCGTTAATGTCGCTGCTTGATCAAAGTTTATACATAACAGTTTATTTACGTAGTTTACTGACCACTTTTGTTAACGGTCTTTATTCCCTTCATTGTACGTGAGTTAGTAGGTTATTTAAAGTGGACATCAGACAAAATATATTACCAAATCGAGTATTCTGGCAATTTATTTCTTCGGAGTTGTTCAAGTGTTTAATAATCTGGAATCTGTATTAAGATCTCTGGCCGTTACAGACACTGTGACTATAGATTACATTATTAATATTTGCCCAGCCTCAGTAAAAGCAATGTGCTGCTTTCGAAGCAATTGTGCACTCTCTTTAAACAGAAATTCTTCAAATTTTGCAGAATGAACTTTTAGGGTTAAATAAAAGTGTAGTTTGCATTTCAGCAAGTTCGAGTCTTCCAACAATGATCTTTGAAACAATTATATGATAGCGTGATCATCTCCGTCCGTGTTTTATACATCTGTTAATTATTATGAGTTCAAGAGATTTTATTCACTCTAAGGATGAAGTACAGGTCAAGTTCGTATTCGGTCAGATTAGGCCAGCCTGCCAAATCTTTTATCTTAAAAACTCGAACTATTCTAGACCCATGGCGATACACAAAAAACAATCATGAGCTTACACTACTTTGTATATCGTTTAGAGAAGAAAACAAGTTTAAAGAAAGTGAAGTGAAAGCACATAATCATTAAAAAGCAAATAATACCAATGGATGGAAACGGTGGCAGAATTAGTGACAAAGATGAAATTCTAGAATTCAACAGAAGATTTTATAGCAACCTAGTTTAGAGGAAATTCTGATATCTCCCGACCTCTCTAAAGTATCTCTGAAGTCAGGTATGCTATCCACAGCATGAAAAAAGGAACGGCCTTTGACGGCAACCGTCTCTCTGTTGATATTCCAAAGCTAGTTGGTGAGGAAAGTCTTCTTCCTGCCTACGCAATGCAGCAATCCCGTTACCATGGAATAAAGCTACACAAGAAATTAAGTATTCACAACATCAAAAATGATTGACCTTTATGCTTGATGCCTATTCTGTATAAAGTTTTTACAAAGCTTTTGTTGAAAAGAATCAGTTCCATTCTTTTTTCTGCCCAACCCATTGAGCAAACAAGATTCCACAGCAACTTTAGCACAATCGATCATATTCTGGGCCTGCAAGAACTGGTTAGCCGCGAAAATGATAGCAGATGCCTTTTTGTGTAGCCTTTGTAGATTTTGAAAAGGCGTTTGATTCAGTAAGTCACAAGTCTTTCCTGCAAACATTACCCGAACATGTCGTGGACACATCTTATATCAGAATGCTCCATAACATCTATGTCACCTCCTCAGCCCTTTTCAGCGTTATGGAACCAACTACAGATTTCTGCATTAAAATCGGTGTTAAACGGTGTTCCCATTTCTCCGAAATTATTTTCATCTGTCTTGCAGATGGCAGTGTCAAAGCTATAATGGACAGAAAAAGGAAGTAGAATCAATGGCAGAAGAGTCAATAATTTGAGATTCGCTGATGACATAGCACAATGACATTGATGACTCCAAACCTTGATTACTGACCTCGTCTCCTAGTGCAAAGCAGTTGGCCTGAACATGAACTTTTCAAAAACAAAAGTTATGTCTAATAATGGGCCACAGGGAGGAATGTACAACTGAACATTATACTTTATATAATGCCTTTGAATACATTTATCTTTTTCAGCTTGTAAATATGAGAGGAGATCTAAGAGCTGAAATATTCCATCACATCAAGCTGGAATGACAAGCTTTTGGGAGACATTCCATCACCTCAAATCTAATATGCCCACAAATTTAAAGCAAATTGTTTACGACCAATGCGTTCTTCCTCTATTGACTTACTGCTGTGAGACCTGGACACCAAGCAAATTTGCGAACGAAAAACCAAAGTGGACAGCAAGTTGTGGAAAGGTTAATGCTGGGTTTCGCAAGAAATGATAAGAAGAGGGCAACCAACATCAGATCAGTCAAAGGGGTCCCTGACATCTTGGAGAACACAGTCTCCTAGAAGTGGCAATGGGTCAGTCATGTTGCTAGGATGAATGATGAAAGATGGACAAAAGGAGCATTGGAGTGGAATGCAAGGGGAGGTCACTGGACCGTAGGGACAAGGATATATGCAGGGTTGTTGGAGTTAAGTGACAGAGGATCACCCAAGATGGTTCGACATGGAGAGCAGACTGCTCAGAATTAATAACTCGAACAGGTAACAGATGCAGCATTATTGATTGCACTTGTCTATCCACTGCGTGCAGTAGGGTCTAGTTCCACTTCCCGTCAGTTTGTCTGGTCTCTGGATACGTCCAGACATGAAACATTATTTTAAACAAATGGTAACTTAAAACTATATTGTTACTGCTGTGGCCTCTCACACACCACCTCTCTTCACTCACACTTATTCTGGTTGGCTGGAGCTTCTCCTCCATGTCTACATTTCAGTGAATTTTTGTAAAGCAAGCTTCTCTGTCTAACAGATTGTCTGTCCTTGTTCGCAGAAAACTGGTATAGCGATGTATATCGGTTTTGGATACGGTTAAGGTTACCAGGCATTCTTAAAATCCACACAACTCCTTCAATTCAATTTGCTCACATGAGTCTTTCCCTTCTGTTTCCGTAAACCTGCGTAACTTTGAAAATGTCTCGACCATAAATGCCGCTTTTGAAAGTTCCGCCGGCTGACAGGTGAGAAAAGTCACCCACCCTCTTGGGTTGTCCTTTGCAGAACAACCAGGTTGAGGCACTTTCACCGTATACCAGCTGCTCTTTGACGGGTGACCTCGATCGTTTCTGGTGTCACGTACGCAAAACTAACAATTGTTTGAGCATACACACAGCTCAGCCCGTACCCATATTAATTAAATAGTGTAAGATTGTTATAATATTACAAAATGGGTATCATTGTTTCGTTGAATGGGATATACGCACAAACCATTGGTTGGAATTTTATAGAGTTTTGAATAATATGCAACCCGTGGTTGCAGGTGTACAAGATTAAGTTTCATTTTTATATGCTTCGGAAAACTGAGAAATTCAGGAGAAGTCCAAAAATTAGTAGGTGCTTGTCGCTGAACGCTATTGACGCAAAAACTAGTCTTCAGAAATAGTTATATTATCGCAGTCAAACTGCGTATCATGATTTCAGCGTACGAACGGGCAGCAGCTAATAGTTCTACATGGCTCTCTTTCTAAACTGCAACTAGGTAATATCAAAAAATCCCAGCATACTGGTTCTCTACTCTTGTCTTGGCCAATTTAACACAATTTGATTACAATTGTCAGAAGTGACTTTTTATATTATTGTCATCTCTAAGATTTTTTTCATGTTAAACCAATAATTCGGAGATCATCCTTGCTGTAGTATAGCTATATAGTTTTAGGATCTCTAGAGTAAATTCAGACATAAGAATCCTGTGGGTATCTTCTAAGTATGTCATATTACGTCTAATAACGACAGATGTGCCGACATTCTTGATTTATAGATTAAGTTTGAAATGATCATTAACTGGAAGACAAAAACATTCAACGAATTATTTAGTTGACATCTCTTATTAAAATTAATAGATTTTAGAAACCAGCAATTCTTCTTTCACATTGATTATATATGACTTCACAATAACTTGGCAGCATTTGCTTAAAGGTAGGAGTCAAACGACTGCATGCTTAGAATAGTAATTTTGTATGTTTCAGAACCAGCTGAAAGAAGCCAACACCGAGAAAAGCCGTACAGAGGACAGATTACTGAATGTAGAAGCCCAGTTACAGCGGCTGCATCTGAATAAGTGAGTAATTTGGTAGTGCTTAGTGTTTTTAAGTTGTTCCAAGGTAATAACATATCATCAAAATTATTTGTATTGTCCAGCACAAAACCATTTCAGGGTGATTTTATTTCTGATTTTTTAAGGTAAAAAAAAAAATGAAAAGCACAAAAAATTAAAATCAAAACAAAACAGGAAGGTTAATCTGGTAAAAAGACTAAGGTGTAACATTGCCTGTCATTCATTTATTCCAAAGTGATATATAATTAAATTTTTTACTGCTTTGCAATTTGTACAGTACCAGGTTGACTATCATAGTACAAGTGCTAATTCCGTTCTATAAATTAACCTTGTTTCGCCATTAAAGCTCCAATTTGTGTTAATCTTTCATTACCAATAACATAGTTGTAAAGTCTTCTTAGATCCTCTTAATTATTCATGAATTCTTTGGGGCAGCAGTAAAGTGTTTTCCATTCTCAGCCTTTTGTTTAATAGTGTTGCACAGTGGCGAAGGGAATCACAGTGTAGGTGGGCAGGCAATCCAAGGAATAACGTCAGGATTTGACTGGGTCCTGGAAAAACGCAACTAGCTGGTTAGATCACTCAGCTCCAGAAAATTCTGCAGCAAAAGCGTTTAACAACTTCAGTGACAGAGTAGTCGCAAGCAGCTGTCAATTCAGTACAGAAGACTGATGTGTCAAACTGACATGCAGCTGCTGTTGCTGACATAATCTATTATCAGAACTATGCTTCTCAATCTGCAGTAGACACATTGAGCTAATTTCCCTGTCATAGAAAAATCGTTAATTAAACAGACCGTAGGCAAAAAGGGACAATTTGAAGTATAACAGATATAGGCTACAGCTGTGATAAATAATATTGCATTCACTTTGATATATATGTTGCTCCAGTTACCAACTGGAATGTTCCAGAAGAACCAAAAGAAAAAGAATTATAGCTAAACAACTGTAAATGATACTAGCAGTGCCCGTGGACCAGACTAGTTAACAGTGGAGAAAAATATCAATAAGACGGGGTTTGAGACTAAAACAAAAGTAATCTACATAATCACATGTGTCCTAATTTATTGTTAAATTATTATGACTGGATACAAATAATTTACAAAGATATATAGACTGAAAATTATTATCCACAGTTGTGCAAGTGCCTACCTCAGCACATTTTTCTTTAAAATAAATAAATGTTAAGCTATAATTCCTCCCAGGTGAAGGACCCTTTTCAGCCTAACTAACCTAAGGGGAGGTAATGGGAAGGAAATCACTACGACCTACGAAAGGAACCATCCCGTCATTCCGCTTGAGGGACTGCGGACAAAACACAGTCGAGATGGTCCTCCGGCCTCCTGAATGCCAGGTAGTGTGAAATCACACCATCCCATCTCAATGATGTCAGTAATATTTGCATGTTCTTTATATTCAGTTGTGATAAACATTTCGACTATGAGAAGGCTTGGGCCAGACATACTGAAATTAACATATTATTGACCCATTAAATCAGCGAATGCTTTTTTATTTGACATAACACCTAAACATAATGTAAGTTAGATGAAATTCTCTCAGGTTACTAGCCAAAACATAACGCTTTGGTTGTCATAGATTCTGCCGCCATTGTTAATTGGCTGCTGCCGGTAATCTTTTTTTCTTTGAGGGAGCCCCCATACTCGCCCCCTCAATCATGGTGGCCATCCATTACTACTACTCACCTCTGTGCATGCGGTAGAGTTAGTAATTACTATATGACATCACTGAAGTTGGGTGTGATGTATTCCACCCATTCACACAGGTCCTTCAGATACAGCTAACCGAAACTTTTGCGAGAAGAGACAGGGCAGAGGGAAAAATATGCCAACATTTTACCCTTGGGGAAAAAAAATCTCTGCTCTAGTTAGATGAGGAAGTAAAGGTGGCTGGCTAAGATACTGCCAGCCTGGGATGAGTGAGGGATTTGTTTGTTAGCAAGGAATTGATATCATGCAGCATCTTATAGCTGGCTCTACACACCGTTGCTGCCGTTGACAGGGAGACTTGAAACATGCCATATTCGTTATGATTAGTGACAGCTTTGTGTGCTTGTTGGTGTTATAAGGATGTTGTGAGACGAGGTACGCGCCAGCAGAGGTGTAACAGTTGCTTACGTGCAGGGCCTCCCCTCATACCGGCAGCGACAGCCACAGTGCTGCTAGATGCCCGGGCTTTACAATTATGGCGAACACCACCGCCATGACTATCCCCCCTCCCCCCCCCCTCCCCCACATCTGAGACAACCCCACCATGGCTATTTGAGCAGGATGCATCGCTGCTAAACCCCCGTAGTGCTCTCCATGCAGAATACTGTACTATGTTATGTGTGAGGTTATTTTCTTGATGCCTTCTTCACCTGCGATCGTACCACATTCATTAGCCCAGTGATCAACTTTGCAGGTTGATTTTGGAATGAGGCTCTCACTCCAATAGCCCATGAAGCAGATAGATTTCTTACTTTTTTATGTATTAGTTTTTACCTATCTATTGAGAATTTTTTTTGCCCTTCGTGTTTAAACCTGTGGTTGTGATAGTAACTGCCTATATTGCGTATCAAGGGATTTCGTAACATATGGGGTGTTCCATACATATTTATGGCAAGCTTCTTAATTACCATCCTGAAATCCGCCACCACTGAGCATAGAAATGTGGCCGTTGTGCTAAAGATGATCAAACCCCTTTTCGGATGTCCTGGAGACCCAGAAAAGTTATATCCCCTCGTTACATTATGTTATGTTGTGGAGTGGTGCTTCCTGAAACAGATTGCTCCAGTTTCAGGGTGTTTTCTTTACAGTGCTGTGCAAGGTGTCTGATTATGTCTTTTTCAACAGCTTTGCTAATGGAGTTAAATAAGCTAATCAGATGGTAGTTGTTGGGTGAAGATGGATCTTTCCCAGGCTCTCTAAACATCAGCACTTGGCCTTAGGTCAGGAAAATACTGGTTGTTTAAGATGACATTCACATTGTCTGTAAAATAATCTATCGCTTTTCCCGTGTGCTATTTAAGAACACAGTTCTGTATTACATCCAGGCAAGGCAGTTTCTAAGAATCTGAGTGGTGTATAGCTCATGAGATTATGTTGGTAGGTGCCCTATGTGGATAATCTCAAACCGATCTGGTGAAAGTGACTTCCCTGTATGTTTCCATTGTAAACACAGGATCAGAAGAAATTGCATTAGGTTGAAAAGACATCAAAAATGTGGAGGCCATCAGTTCCACCTTGCTTGCAGAGGAATAGCCAAGTGCATCCAGCCCCTGTAGGGTGGGTGTACGGTATGCTTCACGAGTGGTCGGAGGTGTCGGTGGTCAACTTCAGAGTGGATTCCTCCATTGCTGATTTTTGTACTCAGTGGATTCTACAACTAATTATATCTTTAAACCTGTTGATATGCACTCTTTACATAGTACCTTTCCAGAAATCTTCTGAGCTTATTTATAGTTGTGGTTAACTCGTGATCTCCTGAAGTAGTGTCATGGGTTTATTCTGGCATGCTAAGAACCATAGAATCCTGTTTGGCAATGTTTACAGTTTCAACAGACTCTTTTAATGCAGTATTGACTAATCTTGTGTCATTGAGCTATATATAACTTTCTAGCACCTCCTTGATCAGAGTCCAGTTGATGCATGTATAGTTTAGTATGTGCTGCTTGCCAGTGTTCTGTGGTGTACATATAGTGTTAAGTATGAGTGATGCAGCAATACAATGAATGTATCGTTAACATATTGAAACAGCCGTTGATCACGGTCTAATTGTTCTTTCCGCTGGGAGAATAATAACATCCATATCCTCTTGGATCATTTTGAGAGCCTTGTGTTCAGATGTAGAAGTATTTGTCTTCAGAGTTTTAGCCCTTATAGTATCAAACCGGAATCACTCTTAATTTCCTCTGTGGAGTCAGATGGTAGATCCTGCATAGCCTGATCAGCGCCGCTGAAGACTTCCTTGTTGGGATCCTTTTTGAAACTGGAGCAAAGTTGAGCCCTTTGGGTAACACATATACCGCTTGGTCATCAAGTTGTTTTCCAGAGAAATTTACTACACTTCTAAATGCAGGAGATGACTGAGACTGCTGGCTTGCTGTAAGTGTTTCATATGTAGTGCACTGGTGTGCCTTCACTCGTCACAGGTGCATCTGGCTGCTGGCAATTGTCACACCATTAACCCATTCCCATGCATCACTGGACAGTTTTTCAGTCAGGTGTAGATGGCACTGAAGAAGGACCCAAGAAAATTTTATCTGTGTGCATCCTCCAGTTTTGCATAGTTAAAATCTACAGGGAGGGTATGTTCTGCAGCATCAGGCTATTGCAAAAGGAAAGCTAGTCTGCTTTCCATCCTGGCCTTTCCTCAGTGATGCTGGGACTACGATGTTGGCCACATTTCACAGAGCTATGTCACTCAGTCACGTCAGCTGCCATCATTAAGGAAAGAGTAACACTTTACAAAGTTCAAGCTGGACAAAACATCTAAGACTCTTTTGTTTAATTGGGGCATTGTATCTGATATTGTATATGCTAAACATTGATATACCTAAATAATTCCCAGAACAGGATGAATTTGATGCTGGGATACAGAATGTCAGTTTAGATTTTGGTCCAGGCTGCATTTCAATCTAATCACAACATCTATTAAAGTTTCTGCTCAATAACTGTAACATGTACCATCTGTACATTAATACATACCACATACATAAATCTGTAACTGGAATATATCTGTTTGATCTGGCACCATGCAGAAAATACAGATTTTTAATTGGTTTTCACAACTTGGAAGCTTGGGGTTCAAGTCAAAATCTGACGTACATGTAGAAATATTAGTATACATTTATTTTATGAGTATTCTGGCAGTATTTGAGAACTGCTGAATTAATTTTGACAAGATTTAAAACTATTTCTATAAAGAAAGTAGGAAATAAATATGGGTGGTGGTAAAAGGGAGGAAAGGACTTTTGCAAACAAAATGTAAAAGGTATTTTTCTATTTGTTTTTAAGTACACGTATGCAAAGTTCCTTCAAAATCAGATAGAAACTGTAGCTTTGTATAAGAAATTAAAGGGTGGGAAGGGGGAGGGAATGAGTTTCTGTAAACCAAATGTAGACAGTATGTTTCTGTTTGTTTGAAAGAATACATGTGAAAAGTACCATCGATTTTTGATAAAAAAAAAAGTTGCTTTGTATTAAAAACACAGGCAAAAATTAAGGGGGAGAGTAGTTGTGTTTTTGTAAAACTAATGAGACAGTATTTTTCTCTTTGTTTTAAAGTATATGTGTGTAAATTTCCATCGAAATTGGATAAAAGTGGTAGCTTTGTATAAATAACATTTGTAAAAATATAAGGGGGTGAGGGGTTGGGTTTTTGTAAACAGAATGTGGACAATATTTTTCTGTTTGTTTTAAAGTATACCTGTGCAGTGTTCCATCGAAATCTGATAAAAACTGATGAGTTTCCATGTAGAACATTGGAAACTAAAAGGGATGGGGTTAAAACAGAAGTGTGGTTGGCCTATATCAAACAAAATATAGACAGCATTTTTCTGTTGTAAAGTACACGTATGCAAAGTTCCTTCAAAAATCAGATAAAAACTGTAGCTTTGTATAAACAACATCGAAAAACATGGAGGTGGGTGTAAAGTGGGAGAGTAGTTGTGTTTTTGTGAAACTAGTGTAGACAGTATTTTTCTCATTTGGTTTAAAGTATACCTTTGCAAGATTCCATCAAAATTAGATAAAAAAAAATGGGTTTGTACAAAAATTAAGTGTTGTGAAGGGGAAGAGGGGTGGTAATTGGATTTTTTTGGTCAGAAGTCTTCTCCTTGAAAAAAATACATATATGCACCAACTTTCATGGTATCGGTCAAATGTTGTTGATGGGTATTCAGCGTGTAACGGAACAATCGATAGATCGATATCGATCCTTACCAGAGAGAGAGCGGAGTATGGGTGGTGGAAAAAAAGATGGCGCGAGATGATATGGAGGTGTAAGCGCGCGGAATAATAACTGGTTGTTCGATGAACTGATAAACTCTAAGTCAGCTACAGAAACTTTATTACGAGTGTCTACAGACTTGATGGCAGTGATAATTTCAGTGCAAAGTGGAGATAAGTAGGAACTGTGAGCAGTAAAGTATGTTGCCGTTGCATGTGTGTTAGTTGTGGCGATAATTATTGTCTTGTTCATTGCTTAAACGAGCCTGACAATCTTCAGATTTACGAAGTCCGATTAGCATTGTTCATTTGGTGGTTTCTACGGTTTGTAGTAGTTTGAAAACATTTACGTAATAAATAAGTGTGAACTGTATTCCGGAGTGATGTTTTCTTTGCATGCTAGTAGCTCCATTGAATGACTTTATTTCGGGTAATTTGCCCGTGGCGACTGTGGTCAATATCGAACCTGCAGCATATCTAAAGCTGCTCAGAAACTGAATGCAACTGTTTGTTTAGTAAATTGATCTGAACAGACTTATTAATGTATTTATCAACATATACGCTAACAGCCATAAATCATTTACATGGCACGTAAGCGTTACATGGCTTAACCGTTTGGACAGGACAGTATATGTAAACCACGGGAGGAATTGTAGATAATTAGTCACAACCGGAGGTGGAATATACGAAATAATTAAGCAGTGAACGATCAACAATCAAAGCTGACAATCGAACAGTTGGTGCGAAGCGTGGTCAGAGAAGCTTGTTCTGCGATACAAAGAAATCGTGCGCAGCACACGGCAAGACTATTTTTCTTAGAGGGCGGTGCATTCAGAGAAAGTATCAGTGCTACGTCGACAGCGACACGCAGCGGTTTTTTGGGAAACTGCTCAGTCTTCAGAAGGCACAGCAAGCGAGAGGAAATAGCAGACGACATCTACCTGTTGGGTCCAGACTTCACACAGCTGATTGGCGTCCAAGAACGTGCTGTTCGTCGCATCGAAAGGGAAGTGAAAGATTTATTTTCAGTTTGTGTAAGAAACACAAGCCGGCACGAATAATTAATTAATTAGCAATTTTTTTAAGGAAAAAAAATATAAATATTTAATTGATTTGAATAGTAAGTGACAAAGATTTTTCTCTGATAACTTTTTGAAGTTGAAATGCCGGACAACTGTGTTAGATTTGCTTAGCAAATTATTTTTCAAGGAAAAAAAAAATTATTTTATTTTTGCTGTTAATTGGAATCGAAAAAAAAAAAAGAGGATATTTAATGTGGTAGTAATAACAAACCATATATACGCCAGCTGTAGTTGAACGGGTTTGCTTCAAGAGTTTCGATTTCATAGATAGAGATTTCTGTAGAGTTTCCGTAATTTTTTTTGGTCATTGATAGTAGTGTATGTATTCAATTGAAAGTGTATTTTATGACATGGTGTATATCTTGTTTGGTAGTTAAGAGATTTGGAAACAGAATTTTACCTTTTTTCTGTGCTAATGTATACTGGTGTATTCTGTTTGCTGGTTTGACGGCGTTGGTTACTTCTTGTCTTTTCTACAACGGAAGATTGAATTTTTGTGTGAAATAATTTCGTAATATGGCATCTGAGGTAGAGGGGGTTGTGAATGGAGAGATGGTACTGGGAGGTGAGTCCTTTGGTGATGCACCCAGTGTAGACATTAATCAGTCCTCCCTTACTTTGTCTAATCATTTACAGTCGATGACGAGTTTTGCCAGTGAATCAGAAGTTGACAAGTCAAGAGAAGCGTTTAGGGAAAGTAATGAGGTGTCCATGTCGGAAATGTTTCGTGCTTTCCAGGAACAATTTGTTATGTCAATTCAATCACTTAAATCAGAATTAAATGAAAATAGGATATCACTTAAATCAGAATTAAATGAAAATAGGATATCACTTAAATCAGAATTAAATGAAAATAGGTTATCACTTAAATCAGAATTAAAGGAAACACTTGAATCTAAATTAATTTCACTTGAATCAAAATTAAATGAAAATAATGAAAGTATTGAATGTCTTCGGGATACTGTTGAATCGCGGCTAGGGCAGTTGAGTGAAGATTTGAACCAAAGTATGGAATCCATAAAGGGAAAAGTCAAGCTTATAGAAGGTAGCGATGACGAAAATTTGTCAGGTCAGGTAGAAGAGGTTGAGGCTTCTACTGCAGTGTGTGTGAATGAAGGGTTACCGTTACAAGAGAAGCAAGTTGAAAGAAGTCTAAAGGCGAGGATGAGGTAAGTGATTTGGTTTCTGAGGTCAAATCGATTTCTCAAGTGTTGGTAAACTCCAGGTGTCCACTACAGCGTTGACAGAAGAGGTGGTGAAGGTAGAGGTCCCAGTAGTAGTAAAAGAGGAGGTGACTAAATTCAGAAGTCTGCTTCAACCGGCGTTGCCTGCAGCAGTAATAAAAGAGGAAGTTAATATATTTTTCTCGAGCTTCCAGCCGTGTTAATATGTCATATTTGCGGGACGTTTCGAAGGCGTCCATCTCTGCCTTCATTTTCAACCTGATGTCAATGTTTAACTGTTTGTTTATTCAGCCGCTGCTACGGAAACGGTGGAAGACAAAACCAACACAAGGCGATTACGTCATCCGCTCTTCTGCTCGAGACCGACGCGAAACTGTTTCAGCATTTTAATCGCCGGGTTCCAGGCCGCACTGAGTTGATAACCAGTGTCCCTGTTGACTAATAAATCAGTTAATCTAATTTCCACAGCCTCTGTAATAACGCTGGCCCAAAAATCTTGACCCGGGCTAAAATGGTTGTTTTTTCAAATTCAAAAGTGTGACCCTCTTGCACACTATGTTCGGCCACCGCAGATTTTTCTTCTTGCCCAAGACGAACATTTCTGGCGTGCTCTACACATCGCTGAACAATGCATCGCTGTGTCTGTCCAATGTAGCCGCGGCCACATTCACATGGTATATAATATACACCAGGGGTTCGTAAACCTAGGTCATCTTTAACGCTGCCGACCAAGTTACTAATTTTAGTGGGTGGTCTATAAATTGTCTTGACTCCGTGTTGTGATAGCAGTCTACCTATTTTGAAACTTAGGGACAGACGCAGTTCTCCTTTCTTTCTTTTATGATTTGGAGTAGCTTCCGTCTCTCCAGCACTTAAACATTAATCAGTTTCTCCATCCATCTTATCCCTTTCATTCTCCTCCACATCCACATCTCTCTGACCCATAAAAAGCCACACTCCATACAAAGCATTTGACAAGTATTTTCCTCGGCGCTTTACCTACTTTCCCAGTTAATAATCACCTCTTCCTATTAAATGCTTACTTCGCTACTGTAATACTAGGTCTTACCTCTTGGTGGCATCTCAAGTCCTCAGTGATTATACTTCTAAGATTTTTCAAAGCTCTTACTTGACTGATATCAGCTTGACCTAACTTAATATTTTTCATTTACTTCCTTTACCAATCACTGTTTGTTTTTGCTGTATTGATCTTCATTTCAAACTCTTCACAAGATTTGTTTAGATCTTTCAGTAATTTATTTAAAGTTCGTTCGCTTTCTCCTAACAAGACCATATCATCGGCAAATCTTATACACTCCATTCTTTTGCTACCAATACGCACTCTTATATTTCCATCTAAGCATTTCACAATAATCTCTTCTAGGTATAGACTGAATAATAATTGGAAAAGGCCCAATGTACTGGCATTCTCTCCCTCCAATCTACTCCTTTCCTTTTGAAGATATACATCAGCTTTTATCACTGCACTCGGTAAAAAGCTTTTTTCAAGTTAGTAATAATGGCATAAATTGCTCTTCCTTTCTCAATATATCTTTACCCTATGATTCTTAACAGGTTTGTTCCTTTTCCTTTCCCAAACTCAAGGTATTCCTCTTCAGTCCGTCTATCTAACTTTCTATATAGCCTTCCATTCTGCAATCTCAACAGTACGTCCATGCGGAATTAGATAGTCCTATGCTCTTGACATTTATTTGTATTCATTTTTTTCTGAATTCGGATACAGTTGCGAGAAAGTCATCTGGCCAGTCTCCTTTGTCCCATAGCTAATTAGAAAAGTAGACTCTCTTCCTCCTTCCTCTGTTTCATAAACTTTTCAACTGCCAGCAAATTATGGGTTCCACGGTTCCAAATGCTTTTCGATCCTTCTTCTCTTTCAGTTTCTTTTCTACTCTTGCTTCGAAGATGTTACCCCATACCATCCTCTTTTATCTGTGCTTTCTCTTCAATTTCAAGTGTTATTTGAACCCCCTTATACAAGTATTCTATATATTATTGCCATCTAATAAACACCTCATGTGGTTCTTTGGCCAATATGCAGTCCATTCTTTCTTTTTGCGTGTTGTGCTAGTTCCTCTTACTATCAAAGGCTATCTCAGTAGCGATTCCGTACATCATTTCATACTCATTTTCCAATTTCTATATTTCCTCGCATTTCTCTTTCGTCCATCTTTCTCTTGCTTGTTCAATTTCTGTTCTTTAATTCATTGTTCAGTTTCCTTTACCTCGTCTTCCTTCTTCACTTCCCACATTTTTCCACTTTCTTCGTTCTTCCATCTTTTTCGAAATGTTTTTTGCTGTCAATTCTTTCCTTATAGTTTTGGACTCTCTAATTCCAAGATTTTATTTCGCAGCTGTCATGAGCCCTTCCCTCATTTTTATCAATTTTTCAATGATACATTCTTCAACTTTTCCTCATTTGTAGGTTTCAACAAATCTTTCTTCCAGCTTCATGCCTTACCTGACTCCTTTAATGTTTCAAAGTTCAGTCTTTCTCTTGCTTTGGCCCTCTCCACTTTCCTCAACTTTACTTTTCTTTCTCCTGCTACGAAGTTGTGATTTGAATTTTTTTTCCGCTTCTGGGTAAACTTAGCAAGTATAAATAACCTAAAAAAATATATGGCAACATTTAGACGCATGTACAAAAATACATACGAAGAATACAATATAAAAACAAATTCGAGTTTGAATTGAAGATAGCGCATTACTTAAATGATGATTCTCCGGATTTAAAGTTGGATACTGGAATTCACTTACTGCGATTTAATGGAAGGAAAGTGAAGGTGAAAATGTGAAACACACCGTAAAAAATAAGAACATATCCAGTGACAGTGTACCACACAGTTAACTATTACTGTTCCTTTATCGTGTTTTTTCTTTCTATTTTCAATGGTGTTATACGACTAGTAGCAGCTGATATAATTAGCACTGAGAGATTTTAAACACGGAACAGGAATTAAATCGGCTAATCAGCAATGACTTTTATGGCGGTAACGTTTCGGCATTCACCTGTAGCTATTTCGAAAACCTACGGAAGTGGCATCTGGGAAGCCTTCAGTTCGGTTCCCAGATTTAGATTTTCCATTTGTGACATAGTCTTTGTTGAACCGCCTACTTTTAATAATAGTTTAAAAATTCGATATAACAATCTCGTTACTTGGAAAATTTATTTTGGATTCATATCGTTTCTTCAGAAAAATATTTTTCTCAGCAAATGATAGGATATTTTTACAGTGAAATCTGAAATGTCTAGTGATTGCAAAATTGTTTTTACTCGTATACATATATCAGCAAATCACCAAAATAAAATTGATATTCAATCTTGGTTAAACCAAATATGCAGATTCATGTCGAAAGACATTATTTGAAAGCTTAGATGAAGTAATGACGATTTAGAAGAAGTTATATCATATTCACACGACGCCCCAAACTCTAGGATAGACCAAACTTGAATTTGATTTTCGGATGTTATGCGGTTTCAGTCCTATCGCAGTGGTAGATTGCTATTAAAGAAAACAGTGGCTCAATAAACCCGTACAAACAATTCTACAATAAGACAAACATTGGAATAATATAAACTAAATGATTAATTTTAACCCAACATTAAATATCTGATAAAAACGATTGTTTTAAAAAAGTATTTTTCATCCTACTTGAGTACGCAACCCTATTACAAGCAATAAATAATAAATAACAAACAATTCACATTAAGACTATGAAATAACAGTATTTTTTTATTTTAAAATTAATTGTAGTATTAAAAATAAAATTTCATGATTTCTAAATTAAAATCATTTACATTAGTATACTCTGTTTTTCACATCTATATCTATAAAATATAAATACAACTTAACTGGCATAATAATTAACATACAACTATATTATTTGTACATAGCATTTGTATTCACATGAATTTCAATGAACTTTATTTTCAACATTATTTTCATTGTTTGCATCATCATTGTCATTAATTTCAACAATACTTAGGTTACTCGTACTATGAACCATTTCATTGTATTCTAAAAGGATATAGTAGGCTTATGGTAACTGAAGTAAGAAAAAATATACATATTTTCAACCTGAAATTTCAATATTATATGCTAATAAACCCTAAACTTGAAATAAAAGTGTATTTGCATATTTAGGTATGAGTTGAAAAATTTAAAGCTTTTTTTACAAATTTTCAATCCAAAAATTCGATAATTTAATCTAATAAACAGTAATTTTGAATTAGTAATGATATTATCAAAATCGAAACATGAATCTAAAATTATTACAAAATTTTATAAAAATATTATCGAACAATTAGAAATCTGGTTTACCACACTAGTAAGATAACTTCTAAACCACTATGAAATAATAATTGCATGATGTATTCCAGAAGTGAATGTAAAAAAAAATCCATCTAAAATAGGGATTTGTACCGGGGACCAAGTCACACACTGATGCCACCAGAGAGCGCAACACGTTATACTTATAGCTTCAGATATATATAGTTAAGATTAACAAGTCGATATCGGTAACTCATATGATTTTACCCATCCAAAAATCACCCAACGCGCCTAAAGAAGTTCAAAAATATAACTTAGTCCACAAGCCGAAGGTTGGTGGAATCTTTCGGAAGAAGATATACCAAGCTATTGTGTCAGAAGCAGGAAGGTTAATAATTTTCCTCTGGGGCCTACAGATTAACGTGGAATCAGAACTACGGAACGTCCCGGCATAGCTTACACAACCAAATACTACTCCTAAAAATTCCTACTCACCAGCGGCTTTAAACCCACAACCGGACAAAGAAACTTTCGGAAGTAAGCTATCATACCGCCATTTTTTGTTTTAATTTTTTAGGTATAGGAGTGCTAAGTAATATCAAAGTCTGATAAAAACTGTGGGTTTGTTTCAAGATCATTTGAAAAAATTGAGGGGCGTATAGGACAAGAGGGGATTCATTTTAACTTTTTGGGGGGCCGGAAATCTTCCCAGGCATGCACACAATAACTCACTAAAGTTTCAACGCAATCGGATGAACGCATAGTAGACGAACAAATCAACCAACCAACAAAAATATATTTTTTATATATTAGCTACAAATATAAACTATACTTTCACTGCTGACCAAGCGCAAGATGTCATGCTAGATGCTATTACAGCATGTTATGACATGTACTCATAGATTTACCACCAACCAAAAATCGCCCAGCGTGCCTATAGAAGTTTTCACTACAAAAATTTTGCCAAACTCCCAGGTCCTTGATAAAATTATATCACTGATTAAAAAAACGACGTAACTGATTTTCTTTCTATTCAGTCCAAACCAACTGATCGAAAAACCAAGTGTTGTGTAAGGAAGTCGCGGGCGCTGATCTATTCTCTGCCATGGTGGCGGCGCGGGAGGCGCAATGGATGAAGGGGGAATCAGCGGCTGCATTGGAACAGGTTCTATGCAGACAACTGTCCGAGTAGCAACGCGCTTCGCTGTTAGCGGGTGTAAAATGGAGAAGTTTCCCAAAAGATCTGAATAGCCCTCCACGTCTGGTTCAAGTGGCGGAAGCTAATTAAAAGCAGAAACAAATAAATTTTATGACAACAAAGGCCTGAAATATGGTTTTTAGGGTCATAAATAATAAAAATCAAGGTATAATTTTCGAATAAGTATTATCAGCAGTACCGTACTATTAAAGCTTGTGTGTCATCTCTCAACTAAACATCCCAAGCAAGATGATAAACCATTAGATTTTTTGGAACGAAAGCAGGATATGGTTGAAATTATGGTGGGTTAGCAGGAGGCAAAGAAACTTAAAAACATACCACTTTTTGTTAATACTATTTAACACAGATTATAAACTATATAGCTGGTGATATTTGAGAAAAATTAATAGAAAAATCAAAGAAGAGCCCACATTATGCTTTGTAAAAAGATTAATCTACTAAAATTTCAGATTGTGCGCAGTTTGTCATATTCGTACGCTTTGAAGCAAATCAAAACATCACAGAAAACATTTCATTTTGCAGAACACTTGCTGTGATCACTACCGGGCACTGTTTATACGGCATATTTTTAAAAAGCTATCGTGACTACGAGATTGATTGGACAAAATGTATCGCTGTTTGTAAGGAAGGCGCTAAAGCTATGACGTTGTAAAAGCGGACTCGTTGCAAAATTAAAATAAATAATACTGAATGTTTCTTGGATACCCTGCTTTCTTCATCGTCAGACTCTGGCAGCCAAGGTTTTAGCTTCAGTTTTAAATGATGTGCTTAATGAGGTGACCTAAAGTTGTTAGCTTTATTAAAGGAAAAACCTTGTAAAAACCATTCAGAATCATTTGTGAATACATGGGCTCCCTCCATCAAACTCTCCTTTGCCACAGAGTTTGCATAAAGAAAATACTAATTTACTTTTGAGAACTGAATTCTGAAGCTGGAAATGGGCACAGATAAATACTAAATCCTTTTTAGGATATGTCTGTACAACTGGCTGATCTTACCATGAAGATAAAGGAAAATCTTATAGATTTAGCTGCTGATGATTTGCTTAAATTTAATTCGCAAAGGATTGATATCTTCTGAATAAAGAAAAAGAATACCCAGAGGTGGCAAGATTAAAATTATTAGGGACATCAACCACTTCCTATCTATGTAAACTAACGTTCTCTTCAATAGTAAACATTAAAAATTAGAAGAGAAGTAGGTTCCTATTGGAAAATGATTAAATTATTTACGCTTCAAAAATACGATCACCATTCAACAATCTATGAAAAAATAAACATTCACAGCCTTTTCACCGAAATTGTTGTATTTTTATTGTAGTGCCAGACCTGCGACCCTTGTTTACTTTTATTTGGCTTGCGAGCTCGTCGCACAGATTAGAAAACACCGTTGAAAATTTAATTGGCAACCTCAACGGTATTTATTTGCAGCTTTGCTACTGTTCGTAATTTTATCAACTGATAGTCTGTTACCATTTTTGATTTGGGACTCACTATAGATGCACGTTAGGTAAAATATAGGATTGTCTCCCTCGGTAATTACTTTTAAAAAAATTATACATTTATATCAGAAACTCTACAATTACTTAAAACACAAAATGTATGAACTACCTGCGAGAGAAAAAGTAAGGTAAACAGTAACAGGCAAAAGCCGCCAGGAATCTGTCTGTGTGAAAGCACCGCATTAGGCAAAAGTGAATAAACTGAAACAATCTAGCACAAGAGAAAAATTTGCAGAAATGGTAGACTTAGGTCTAAGAAGTAACTCTGAAAGGAGCTCAAGAAGGACGAATGGAATGCATTAAAGACCGAAATAATGAAAGCTGGCAAAGAAACATTAGGCTTTAGGGAACAAGCTGCCCGAAAACCTTGGATCACAGAAGAAATTTTGGAGCTGATGGATCAGAGGAGAAGGTACAAAAATGCTCAGGATGAAGCAGGAGGAGAGCAGTACAGGCAATTTAGAAATCAAATAAATAGGAAATGCAAAATAGCAAAAGAAAAATGGCTACAAGAAAAGTGTGAAGAAGTAGAAAAGGAAATGGTCGTAGGTAAAGTAGATGTTGCATATAGAAAGATCAAACAGAATTTTGGAGAAATGAAGAAAAGAGGTATGAACATTAAAGCTGCCGATGGGAAACCTCTTTTAAGCTCAGAAGATAGAGCTAACCGATGGAAAGGAATACATTGAGAAACTGTATGTATAATGGAAAAGGAAGGCGATGTCGACATTGATGACTTAGGAGATCCTGTTTTGAGGACAGAATTTAATAAAGCTCTGAATGACTTGAAAGCAAATAAGGCAGTTGGAATTGATGAGATCCCTGCAGAACTTCTTAAATCCTCTAGGAGAGGAAGGAATCGAAAGATTATTCAAGCTGATATCAAAAAGTTATGAAACAGGAGAAATTCCAACTGATTTTAATAAAAATATCATCTTCACACTTCCAAAGAAAGCACAAGCCGACAAATGTGAGAATTATCGCACCAATTAGTCTAACATCACATGCTTCAAAATTACTGACCAGAATAATATACAGAAGGATGGAAAGGGTAGTAGAAGAGATAGTAGGTGAAGATCAGTTTGGGTTTAGGAAAAATCGCGGTACAAGGGAAGCAATTCTGTCTTTAAGATTAATACTTGAAGGGCGGATCAAGAAAAACAAAGATACTTTTATGGCATTTGTTGATTTAGAAAAAGCTTTTGATAATGTTAGTGGACAAGTATCGAGATAGAAGAATACTCTATAAACTATATAAGAATCAAGTGGTAATAAAAGTAGAGAATCACGAGAGACATGCATCAGTTAAAAAGGGTGTGAGACAAGGTTGTAGTCTATCCCCGTTAATATTCAACTTGTATGTAGAAGAAGCAATGAAGAAAGTCAAAGAAAAATTTCCATGTGGCATAAGTTTTCAGGGAGAAAAAATCAGTATGCTACGATTTGCTGACGACATTGTCTTGTTAGCAGAGAGGGCTGAGGATATTGAGAAGTTACTGAATGGCATGAACAAAATACTGAAGGAAGATTTTGGACTGAATATAAATCAAAGCAAGACAAAAGTGATGAAATGTAGCAGAAATGATACCAATACTAGCAGATTAAATATAAAAATAGGATCGGATGCAATAGGAGAAGTAAGTGAATTCTGTTACTTGGGAAGTAAAATTACAACCGATGGCCGAAGCAGGAATGATGTTAAAAGCAGAATAGCACTAGCAAAAAGAGCCTTCATGAAAAAGATAAACCTTTTAGTTTCAAATATTGATCTAGGAATTAGAAAGAACTTTTTAAAACTCTTTGTGTGG